>BJBW01021982.1:0-10249 GCA_004320125.1 Scolopax mira
CTCCAAGGAGATCGTGGCCTTAGCCACTCTTCCACATATTCTGAGCAGAATTTAAAAAGGCATAACATGGGTGTATTGTGAAACAGCCTGAAAAAGCAAGGATGGGAGGGGAAAAAAAACCCAGAGATGGTTTCATCTGAAGCTGACACCACATGGTTCATTTCATGGCCAAAGAAAGTATTGTTAGTGTTGTAAGTGTGCTAAGCTGTCTGTAAAACATGCCATGAATAAAACATAAAAATAAGGTATGAGACAGTGAGAATGTATGTAATTAAACATAAATAGGATACAATTGAATCTCATGCATCTCAAGAGGCATATCCATGCCTCTTGAGCAAATACTCAGTTTCAAAGCTGCACAGTACAAAATTGAAGTTAAGTGAACAGAGTCCCTTGGTCCCTTGACCTCACCTTAGAGCTCATTCAAATGACCTAATTCCTAAATTTAATTTTATGAAAGAACTTTATTTATCCTCTAAGGCCTGTTAGTATTAATTTATCACATTCCTTTTGAACATCTGGACAGCTTAGCATCTGGACAGAAAATTTATCAGTGCTTTGAGTTTTTTCCTGTTCTCTGAAAGCATCCAATACTTATGTAAGATCTACTAGCTTTGCTTACAGTGACAAATGGCAGAGAGATCACGAAACGTGGAACTAAGATTTCTTATGCTCTTCTTAAGATTCAGAATATCTAAAAATATTTCTAGTGCAATTCAAGGGTTCTATTGTACCCTCAAGCACAGCCCTGAGCAAGAGTTAATGTTTGAACCATTCCACCCCTGTCCTTGAGATGTCAGTACACTGAAACTCCTGCGAGACACCTTTTTTCCCCCATGTCATAGATTTTTAGCTAATAGAATATGAGATAAAATCAGAGAGGAAGTGAGGGCCTACAGTTGTTACTAATCACAGAATCACAGAATCACCTAGGTTGGAAGGTGCCTTTTAAGATCATGTAGTCCAACCAATGAAAAAACCACAAAACAAAACAAAAAAACCCCCCAAAACCCCACACAAGTGAACAAAAAAAACCCCCACACAACCCACACACTACAACCAACACAACACCAACCCAACACTAATCTGTATCCTCAAGCACCATGTCAGCTCATCTCTTGAATACCTCCAGGCCCATCCTCCCCAGAACAGAGGTCACAGTTCAGGGAACCTGTCTTACCTGTCCTTAGCCAGTGCTAAATTCTGAAAGTCTGTAGTCTGAGATTGCAGGAGCAATTAAGCTTTTCATATTTGTGCATGCAGTGCCTGCAACACGATATTCTGGTCTCTGCCATGTCTTCTTGGTACTTACATAATAAAAAATAGTATCTTCAAGTGCCCACAGAAGTAGGTGAGCTGCTTTTTGATGCAGTGTTAACTTTCAGCTGGCAGGTTAAAGCAAGAAGTATAAGCAAGTGTAGAAAAACAGCGTAGCATTTTTCAGTCTGATGTGCAAGGTAAGGCAGAAGAAGAGATCCATCTCTCCTTGATTGTTTAGTAAAATCACACCATATAGCTGTACCAACTCTGCCTCAAGTAGCTGTAATTTCAATATGCTTTGGGTAACAGCCACTATCAGTTTGGGTAGCCTGTACTTCCCAGGGAAACTCATGCAGGCCTAGGTGTGAAGGTAAAGAAATGCACTCTGACACGTCTTCTCTTTTCCTGCATTTTAATATAACTGGAACTGGAAAAGTTTCATATTCCAGGTTATTGAACAAACTTAAAATTATCTTTTTGAAATAGGTTCTCTGCCATCTGAGCTTCTGTTTGAGTGACAACAGTAGTGTAGAAGGTCATCTAGTCTGTATTTAGTATTGAGGCAGAAGTTTACAAGAGCGTTAACCCTATCAAAACTCTATTTTCCCATATAGATGGGACACAAATATGTTTACTTTGCATTTTTGGCAGTAACAAAGTTACTCACTCAGGTAGTAACCAAATGCACACTACAGGGACAACTGTGTCTAGGCTGGAGATCTTTTTCTGTAAAATTGGTGTGTTCCTGTAACATTACTCAAATATTATCAGAGAATGATGGCAATTTCAATTACAGAAAAAGTATAACAGAAAAGCTACAATTTTATTTTATAAGCAGCCTAGAGTAAATCTGTGAAAACAATTTTGAAGTGCTAATATTAGGAAAATACACTTGGAAGTAAGTAGAGTTGACAAGGATGAAACAGTATCTTCTCCAAAATGGAGAAAAATGACATTTAAGAAGGTTATTCTGTTCCGATTCATCTTATTTCCTTTGTGCATTCAAAAACTTCTACCTAAATACAGATAAAAATTAATTTTTAAATCAATTTCTTATCTGTTCCTTGATAAAGCATGGGTTTCCTTAGACTAGAGCAACAATTTTATCCTTGCAAAATACATTTTATTAAAAGGCATTTTAAATTAAAATCTTTATTGCACTCATCTGCAAACTTTCATTTTTAGTTTTAAACAGTATGATAGACAACAGAGTGTTGACTTTTATGACTAGAATGTGTCTGGGAACAGTAACATCGCTTTTGACATAACGGAAAATGTCTCTTTTTCCCCCGTTTATTAATATCAGTTACACATTAACTATTCTCTTACTTCAGTGGAAACATTTTGGAGTCTTTTGGTACAAAACAAAAACCCATCAGTTTCTAAAGTAATTGGGACATACTCCAGGAATATATAGAGGACTTCCATTCAAATTCCCCTTCACACGGCCATCATAAAGTTATAGTGACTCAATACATATCTGCATAGTCTATGAAGAGAGGAAAAGTATCATTAGGTAGGAATAAGGACAACCCTTAAGAGTTCTAACATTAACAGAGAGTGAAAAATGAGAGGTAAGAGCACTCCCACACTTAGTAATTTCTGTCTCCTTGGCCATTAATTTATATGAACCCAAGGTAAGATTTCAGAAATGCTGCTAATGTTTTTTATGGAAGATTCCAGTTAATTTCAGTTTTTGCTAAATTGTTAAGGCAATGTTTACACTTTAAATGCTTGATTTTTATTCCACTTGAAATGTGAAACTTTTCAGTAAATGTAGCCTGAATTGATTCTAAATTCTGTCAATTCTAAAATGGCATTTTTCAATAAATGATTTGCTGATTTATATTTTATTTTTGCTGTCCAGTAGTGGGCATGCAGCTTTACCAGTTATGACCGTGAATAGGGAAAAGTGTGGAAGCAGATGAGATTGAAAAATAGTATAAAATAGAGCCTTTTTATAGGAAATACTTTTTCTTATACAGTGAAATATGAGTTGGATTTTCTTCTGGAAAAAATGCCTGAATATCATATTGCTTGTTTTTATCCTCTCTGTCAAAGGTAAGCATGGTTGTTTACACCTTATAAATAGCAACAGACCAACAGAAAATATTTCAAAGTCTGTGTAACTAATTTCTTTTCAACTAAAGACATGATGTACTGTAAAGCCCCAACATCTGCTGCAAATGGACACGGGGGCATAGATTATTTCTGTGCTGCTTGGCGAGGAGAGAAAGATGTAATGCTACTGCATTCACAGCCTGGTTTCTTCTACCACAGAAATCCTAACTGCTCTGCAACTGGAAAATCTCCAGTAATTAAGAACTGAGAATATGCAGACAGCACTGAACAGGGACCTTCTGAAAAATCACTTCTTTTTCATTTCTACAAGCCAGAAAATCTTTTAGTGAAAAGGTTTAGGAAGCCTCAGATTAGAGTAAGAGAAAATTAGCCCCTGGAGCTTGTAGGAATCATGCAGGCTGATGGCTGCATTCAAACACTGACTCCACCTTCTCTTTTGTGCAAAGACTAACTGAATGTCTAAGTCAGGTTCAGAAAGAAGACTTTCAGAAGACTTCAGAAAGAATTCAGGGAGTGCTGAGACAGTCAGTATAAGCGGGAATGCAAGATAAAAGCAGGTATGTGGGAAAGCACTGAGAAGTTTAGTCTGCCTGTACAGTGGACTGCACCTACGCAGAGGGGGTGTAGAAAGGAAGATGGAAATCACAGGCTGCAAGGGACCAGGCAACACATTTTCCATTGAAAATATCTTGTAAATCACAGCTGCCTTTGAAGCACAGGTTCAGAGGACAAAATAAGAACAATTAATTTTAAAATGTATTGCAAGTAATATGGAGGTAGGACTCTTATACATAAGTTTCTGACTGCAACACACACGTTTTTTCACACACACACACCCACCTCCACATCCCAGTTACATTATGAGAAACAAAATCTCAAAGGGTTCTCCTAAGCTATACATCCTGAATTCAATTTATAGGAACATAATATTAGGCAAGCCCACAGAACTGTGGATGTCAAATTTTAAGCTGCATGTAAATAAACCTACAAAGCATCTGAACAGTCTCCAGTGTAGGAGTTCAACAATTTGATATAAAAAGCTTTATTCTAGGAAGCTGAATCTTAAAATAGAAATATTTAATGAATATTTGTATGGGATGTAATAGGTAGTAGGTGGTTTCTTGCATTGAATAATGCCAGAGGTATTAGAAAAAGTTAAAAAACAATCCAAATACATCTTGGGGTTTTTTTTGTAATTTTAGTTTCAGAAGCTGCCTACTTTCATGTTATCTTGTGAAAAATCCTTTAAAAATTACATATGGACCAATCTTTTTTTTTTTTTTTTAAACCGCTCAAATTTTTGTGTGATTCTTTCAGTTCCATTAGGATGTGTTTTATTATGAACTTCACAAAAATGACTGTAGAGATTGCCATCTCTGTTTTCACTCCTCTTCACTTCTCACACGCCTGCTCTTACGGAGCACACTTTTGTTCTTCTCAACTTCTAGCACCACCTGGAAAAAAAATCTACTTCCATTCCTGGAATGTAGTAAGTCTACAATATCCTAGGACTACTCTTGGCTAGAAAAAGGGAAAATAATATTTGAAGACTATATCATTATATACATATAAGGTGGACAAATTAAGGTGTACATATTGCAGCCTTATGCTTATCTCATACCAACAGGATAGATGTGAACGGCTCATAGCCACGCTGTTCAGGGGAAGCTCCATTTAGATGAGACAGGGTGCATCCATACAGCATGGGACTTTGACCAGGTGTCCCCTGGGCCCTCTGTGGTGAGTCCCTGGCGCTATCAATTGTGGCCTGACTTGTCCCTCTTAGATACTCTTCACAGAGTATGCTATTTAATATGTAAGTGTAGTCAAATCAGTGGCCATAAATACTGATAAATAAGATATATAGCCCATACTGAAAATCATTATGATACAGAGCAAATAGGCGAATGGCTACATGTAATAGCTACATGAGTTATTGGGAAGCAGGCTAGGCTGTAATTTTACAGCATGTCAGCTACTCTGCTAAAAGCAGTTTCTGTGTGTGCTTTTTTTCTATGGTGTAGAAGGGTTTGCCTACTCTAATTTCATTGAACTACCTTGCATTTACCATTAGATAAAAGCATGTATTTACATGTATCTACATACTATAAACTACAGTCCAGTTTAGCTCACAGTAATTTTTTTTTTCAGCAATGCTCAAAACGGTTTTCTTGTCTGGAACAATGCCAAGACAGTTGGAGGATGCTTTTCAATTAAATGAAAAGCATCTGTAAAGTCAACAATGCAGTACTGCAATTACAAGTTTTTGCATGGTGTGATTCTAATGGACTCATAGGGAAATCCCCCACTATCTTCAAGCAGTTCTACATTTGTAACTTCAGAAAAGTGTTCTCATCACAGATAAATCTGCTGTTAACCCTTATTTTTTATACTATGTCTATTTGAAAGTTTACTTTCCATATAATGGGAAATATCGGTATCAGTAAAATAACTTACAAACATTACTTTAGAAGATTTTCCATAATATTAAATATCTCTGTAAGATTAAAAAGAGTGTGCAGTGCTTTGTAGAAACATTTATTCACTGTCAACTATTTTTAAAAAGTGACAAGTATCCTTTGGAATAAAAAGCAATTAATTCAAGAAGGGGAAGAATCTCAATAGCAGTGAGGATGAAGGAGACTACAGGGCTAGGGGATATCATGCAAGAAACATTACAGAAAAAATAGCAAGTGCAGTGTTCTGCTTAGAAGAAGATATCAAGAACAAAATATCCATTTTCTGCAACTTTAAGTATTTAATATACCTAGTCATATATAACTCTAGAGAAAAAAGTGACTCCTCAGATACTTCTTGGGTATATGCCAGTTTCAGTACAATTTTTACTAAGAACATTTTTTCATGTATAGGTACCAAGATTTTCTGTGGAAATTTAGCAAGAAAGCTTCCCTATTTATGCATTCCATAATCTGAAAAATCAGCAGTAGGTTGGCTTTCCTCTTTTGCAAAAATTTTAGTACAGAAAGTAATAAACTGGAGAGGGGGAAGCAATCGTTGTCCTTCCTGAACAGAGATGTTCGGCTCTGACTTGGCGTTACGATAAAGTTATTAGGAAGTGACCAAGAGACTATTCAAATTCCAACAAATGGTGTATAAAGCAAGAATAAATGCATCAAACATGTATACATTAATGTAGCAATGGCTAGAGGAGCATAAGTATTGGTATGTTCTTTCATATGAAACATCACTGTAATAGAGTTGAGAGGCAGGCAACTAAGTTATGTTTAACTTCAGATGGCAGAAAACATATAGGTTAGATATATTAGCTATCATGACCCCTTTTCAGTAAAAGCAAGGCCTCTTTTTCTTGATGCAACCTTACATTTTGAAGAATATCATAAATTCAAGCATTTCATTAATATTCTTTTTATTCAGCACTTTTACCATGTTAGTGAGATTGAAATATTTTTCCATTAATTAAGAGGCATTAAACCACAAACAGCTTCTCTCCTACTTTCTCACCTACTTTGTTATCTACCTTCCACAGTACTTTTCCACCAAGAAACTCTCCATGAACAGCAAGCAGGTAAAAACAGCGGGAGTACTTGGTAGGTTTCCATAAAGCAAAGGTGCACCAAACACCCCGATAAAAGGATCCGCAGCACATGCCCAGTGCACAAGGGAGTGTGGTGCAAAGACCCTGAGTGACTGAGGACTGACTTGGCAGCACTCAAGCCCCCAACACTTGTACTGATGCAAAGGGAGTGCAGCCTATGGCTGAACTAAGTATTTCAGAACAAGCCTGCCTGGTTTACCTGGAGAGCTGCTACATCATATGCTGCAGATGAGACCCACACTTTTTCACCAATGCCAGTGCAGTACAAAATGAAAATAGAAAATAATATCCCAGTAAAATACCTCCAGACAAACTAATCCATTTCAGGACACACCTGTACAGATGCATTTCATGTGCAATCAGGCCAGCGAATGTTGCTAGATGCCAGCACTGATAGGTTTTTTGTGCCTGAAAAAGACAGCTGAAGACAAACACCTATAAACGCCATTCCAGAGCTGAGAATAGAAACATTTATTTTCTCACTGAATATTCCTGGCACAGTATTCTATAAATTTTCTTTCTCTTTTTTTTTTTTTTTTAAATAATATAATTTGCAGGACCAGCTTTGAGTTACAATGCACAAAAGAACAGACTGCTCAAATATTTCATGAGCTATGTATCTTGACTATGGCAGCATCCAATTGTTGATGGAAAGTGCTCCATCACATTCAAACAATGGACAAGTAACTGTGAGATTACCCATCCCTTGCATGACCTCTGAAACACCTTCCAACGGAGAGGAGTCAGGGTGTCAGGGCAGAGATGGAAGCTAGAAACTGCAGAAGACAGTAAAATGCATGGTGGTATACAGCTCCATTACTGGAATGTGTATTGAATAAGTCTATGGTACAAAACTTGCTTTCTTCAAACCAAATTCAAAGGTATTAATGGGGATAGGATAAGGTGTAGCTGAGGATAGATTTGAAGCAAGAATTCTGAAAAACAAAGCATGATATTAGAAGAGAGAAAATCCAACTCTTGGCAAAGGACTAGATTTATTTCAGTTTGAGTCCTCAGTCATCCACACCATCAAGAAAGGATATATTCCCACTGATCCCAAAGGCAGTTCTGCTGGTGACTAGACTGAGTTTGAAACTGATGTCTGTAAGCAGTCTTTAACAATTTGACTTTTATTGTTTCTTCATTTTACTTAAATTTCTTTCTTTCAGGAACTAAAGAAGATATTCTGCATGCCATTGATCTGTCAATCCAATGCATATGCCTTGGAGGTTTTTTTCAGTTGTTCTGACTGCATTTTTTGCTCTTTTTATGCAGACATTTTATACCACTATATAGCAAACTTCTATGTAGGAAGCGATTCAAACCCAAAATGTTCCCATTTCTCAATGAAACTGTTTTGTAGGACATATGAAGATTATCAGCTTTTGAATTTGACAAAAATAAATGGGCAATAATAGTTTTGGATTTACTGGTATGTAATATAAACTTGCTCTATTCTGATATGTCATTATGACTTGTATGCTACCAACAAAACTACCTGAGGAGTTCCATTTCCAGTAGCAGAAAAACTGATCACAAGACAATTGTTTGAAATAAACAACTTCCTCTCTCTCCAAAAAGCTTTTTAATCCCTTTAAGATCTCATTAGTAGTTCCTTCATGCTACTAAAGCAGAGTCCAAGGATACCACATTTCCTACCTAGTATCTGCTGCACGTGCTGTCAGCATCTAGATGTAGAACTCTAATTGTTGCTGGACAGAAGGGATTGCACATATGTGCTTAAAAGATAAATAAATGTATTGGTCTCAGCAGGACACTGCATTAAGTTAGAAACATGCTAGTGAGAAGGCTTTTGTAATGCAAAACTTACAGATTCTGTTAGAGCTTGAAATAAGCCCCTGAAATATATATAGTAGAGAGTGTTTATTGCAATGAACTTGGAGGAAACTCTTAGGAATAGCGCCAAGATTTTTCAAAGAATAATCTTTGTTAAATTTTGAGTCCTAGCCTCATCTAAAAATCTGTCTCAGTTTAAAAGTACCTTTTTTTTTTCTCCCAGGACATTAAGACTTTATAGGCAGCTGAACCATGACACTTTCAAATCAGGAAGACTATATGGCACCGATGGCTGAGCTGGGAGCTGAAATTCCTCCAGTCATTCCCTTAGTCAGCTGATTTCTGAAGTCTTGTAAAAGCTGGGCACTTTTTTCCCATCTTTTACTTACTGACTGGAATGCAGCCAAACAATGAGCATTAACTTATTTCTTACTTCTTAAGAAGAACTATGTACCAGGTACAGAAAAAGTCACAAGGCTGCCCAGCCTTTTCTCACCGTAACTGTGAGAAAATAAGGAAATCCAAGCAAGCGTTAGAGTTATATTAAGCCTTGAAATATTCCCAGGTTTAATGCCAGTTTGTTTCAGTAAACTTGTATTTATGTTTTGTGTGTCATTACTTCCATTTAAAAGTCTGTTGCAGACCATTTTTTCCCGTTTTGGTAGTTGTCCTTCCATATTGTGTAGACTTATTTAAATCTTTATGCTTTCCTCTGCTATTCAGGAAGGCTATTCTATTTTAGGCCATTATTAACATAATACATTTCAGGGAGTCTGGTGGGCGTTCTTTGCATATTAGTTATTCTACAAGGAGGAACAAGAGAGATAAAATATACATGTCAATAATGGATGAGAAATTTAATTATATGTATAAAATTTCTGGAAATCTGAGTTCAGGTATTGTTACATTCCTCTTCAAAGCTTGTCTGAAAATACATTCCAGTAAAATATGATGCTGATTTTCTTATACTGGACTCGATGTCCTACTCTTAAGGATGTGGTAGTTCAAATTTTCAGTGACACTCAGATCTATGTTAACTTCATGCTCTACCTAAGCATGTGAATACTACAACATATATATCTGTTATCTCTCTTCAAGCATGCACAGAACTCTTACAAAAGAAACCAATAACTTTTAACAGTTGGATATTCCTGATTTCTTTGCAAGCTGCCGCTACTACTCCAGCATTACAAACAGCAAATTATGTATGTATTGCATTTTCTATATAATAAATGCATGAAGAAAAAAAGGGAGTAAGGCTTAAACTTTCAGATGCATTTATTTGTTTTTAGTTCTTTAGATTTTTGTGGAGACTCAGAGACAGTTAGGCATGTCTAAATTCCCAAATTCCATGATCCTGAATGAGGATATGAATGCTTGAACCTCAAAAAAAGGAAGACATTAATTAAGGTTAATTTTTGGAAGCTGACAGTAACACTGACATGACTCCACACTTGATGATAATAACAGGCAAGCCTTCAGATTCTGAGTTTTAACATTGTCCTGGTTTGAGGTAAAACAGAACTAATTTTC
>BJBW01021997.1:0-15650 GCA_004320125.1 Scolopax mira
CAGCCCTGCTTTGGCAGGGAGTTGGGCTGGAGGAGCTCTGGAAGGTCCCTTCCAACTCTGAAAATTCCCAGATTCCGTGAAACCAGGGAAAAGAGAAATCCACTCGCTCTCGCTTCTGAGACAAAGCAAAGGCCAAAACCTGTTCTACCTCTAGTGAGAGCAGCCACAGATAAATGCATGTGTTGCTGAGAAGTCTGAGAATTCATCCTTTGGGGAAAAAAAAAAAAAGTCTTTTCATCTTGCAATGACTTTGCAGCCTTTACCATGGAGTGACTAAGTGATCCACACAGGCCTGATTAATAACAGCAGGGATAGACTGTAAGCTCTGAACTAATATAAAGTCAATTCTGTCACATTTGTCTTTCAATATTGTAGGCATTAATATGTATTTGATGTTGCTGAAGCACAATGGCTGGATGTGTTCCTTATAGCCCACTGTTGGCTGGATGCTCGTAATTAAGCAGCAGAGCATTTTTGTGCTCCAGCTTTAAAATGGCTTCTGAGTAAGTGCAGTGCAAACAGTAGAGGGCAATTGCAAATAAATACTTTCAGATCTCCCTGTTTCAGAATGAACATGTAGAGGAATATAAACCTGACCTGTTTTCTCAATAGTGATTTAATAGAAAACGATGATTAAATCAATATTGTGTCCCAGAACCACGTCAATATGAACAAGAATTTAACATCTCAAGGATATGTTACAGCCAGGAGACTGACTTGATTCAATTATTTATAATGATAGCGTGCCAATAATCCTGACTATTGCATGAACTATTAACGTTTTCCTTCCTCACTATCATCCTGCTTTCTGGAAGGAGATAATTATTAAAAAGCTGTTAGCTATTACAGAGATCTTGAGCACAGAAAGATGATATAATGATATTGCAGAGAATTCCTGAGTCGTTACAACACCCTTCCTAGAACAATTTTCCAATTAATGCATTGAACTATAGGACATTATTTCCTTTCCAACTCTGCTGGCTTGAGTAAAGAAATCTATATTAACAAATGAACTGGTTTTGTCTGGCTTGGTTTTACTCTAAGGAGCAGAGAGGGTTTTTTCTTTCCACTGTGAACATCCTGCCCTTTCCTACAAGCAGTCACCATAGCTACTGGTAAACAACATTATGTTTGCCTACTTGTTTTGACTATAACTCTTTTTCAGCAAAAAAGGAAAATGGGCTGATTTTTTTCAATAATCAAAAAAAAAAAAGGAATAGAAATCCTAAGTAATAGCCAGTTAGTTCCATCTGAAAAGTGAGAGTCTAACTCAGGGCTCTCCTTTATTCTACAGAGAACGTGGCCGTGAACCTTTGCATCTGGTTTTAGCCAACTGAATGCTTCAAAGATTTTGTCCCATTAAGGGCTTTCATCTGTATGTGCAATAACTGTGCCCGGTGCCATACAGATAATTGTTTTGGTGTTCAGGTGAGCCCCTGGGGTGGGAGGTACCCAGTCCCCCTGCAGGTGAGGTGCCTGAGCCAAGCTGTGTCCATCCTCCCTCCCTCAGGCAGCGCAGCCTGGCAGGAGCTTGTAGCAGAACATACCACCTTTCGAAGACGTGTGTCTTAGTACCTGGTGAATCCTTCTCTGGAAGTACTTTTCTGCCTGTCACGGGTGTGTGGCTAATGAGCTTGGTCTGACTGGCTGCCTCTCTAACTTTCAGGCTACTCGAGTTGAAAGAGAGAATTCTCACTCTTTTTTGACAAGGTAGTGGATCCGTGTCTTAGCCGTTAGTATGGAAGCAAGATCTCTTGGTAACATTTGATTCAGTTTTGGGGTGATATCTTGCTGATTGGAGAATTATTGAAAAACAACAACAAAAAAAGAATTGCGCTTTAAAATCAATAGAGGAACTGCAAGAATTGTTTATAACATAAAAATGAGAATGCAGAGTGTTGTTTGATGCGCAGGTGTGATCCTCAGAGACCATTGTTTAAAAATAACTTTGTAGGAGGTTTTGAAAAGAGAATTCTGTAACACATATAGCATAACACTGCAATAAGTTATAACAAGAAAGACCAGATCACACACTCTGAGATATCAAATAAAGTATATATAAGAGCAGAAAGCGTGCAGAAGGTGATAATTTAACATTTGTAACCCAAACTGTAGGCAAATAACACTTCCAGGAACATTATCTGGCTATTAATGGTAGCCTGTCATCATTGTTTTCCAACTTAGACACATCCATAGCGTCCAAAAAGCAAGGTGTCACATAAACTTGCCCTTGTCCAGTATAAATCTCCAGTTCTAGATGAAGTCGTTCAGAGCTCTGACAGGTGGTGCTGGCAGTGGCTGTTGAAGCTGTCTGCTCCACTGCTGTGGCAGGGGAAGGAATGTGTGCCTGCATCTCATCACCTCATACCCTGGCATTTTCGTGTAAGCCAGGTGGATTTGTGTTGAGGTACTGATCTGTGAAGAGGAGCAACTGAAGCATGGTTACACATTCTGTCCTTCTGGTCGTCCTGTGGTGGTGCTGCCTCCAGCAGGGAACGGTGCTGAGAGCTGAGGGGCTGACACTCAGCCAATTTGGCTGCTTAGGAGGTGTGTGAAAGCCAAAGATCAGAGAATCTTCTATGTAGGACAGTACTTTACCTCCCCCTTTTTTAGTGGTTTGATTTTCTGGTCGGTTTTCTTCGTTGGTAGGGGTTTTGCAAGGTTTTATTAGGACCACAAATCACTAATCACTAATTGGGATAACCCAGAGTGTATTCCCTTTGCATCCAGAATACTTTCTCATAGTTGTAAAAACCACTGAAACCTAGGATTTACTGGCAAGTGGATCATTGCAACTGTCTGGCTTGGGATAGTCCATAACTGAGACACAACCTGTGGAGACACCTGGTATTTATGCTTCAGCTGTAGCCTATCCCTTAAAATGCATTCAGGCCTTTTTACTGTTCCAACATATTTTTGCTTTCTGCCACTTCAGCAGCAAAAACTGTTCACTGGTGATACTTGCAGTCAGTGGGACTCATGAATGTCCCTCTGTCTTTCCTTTCCAATGCTGCTCTTCACCCAAGGCAGATGGTACAGTCAAGGGTTTAGCCGTGTAACGGTACGTCACGGACAATTCTTCTTTCAAACTTTCTTCTGTAAATACAATTCAGCATTGTGGTTAAAAGCTGAGGTCTTGTTCTCTGCTAAAACAGATTGCAACTGCCTTGTTATATTTTCTCCCTTTCTTTTGAATCATTTTCCATGTAGAATGTGAAATGTGTCATACGGGTGCAGTCAGTATTGTTTCATGTAATGCAAAATAGGGACAGTAGCTGACTTGAAATTAAATACTTTTCTACTCTACGTGTTGTGATGTTGCTGTCACATTGTGGCGGGTTGACCCTGGCTGGACACCAGGACACCAGGTAGCCACCAGAGTCACTCAGCTGGACAGGGAAAAGAAAATACAATAAAAGGCTTGAGGGTTGAGATAGGGACAGGGAAATCACTCATCAATTACCATCACAGGAAAAATAGGCTCAACTTGGGGGAAAAAAATAATTTAATTTATTACCAATCAAATCAGAGTAGGATAATAAGAAAACAACCCCTAAATCTTAAAGTACCTTCCCCCCACCACTCTCTTCTTCTCAGGCTCAACTTCACTCCCAGTTTTCTCTGCCTCCTCCTGCTGTGTGGCACAGGGGGAATGTGGTCTGGTCATCATCATCATCTCTGCCACTCCTTCCTCCTCATGGGGATGATTCTTCACACTCTGCCCCAAATCTATCTTTGTATATTTTAAAACATTCTGAAGAATTCTTGTTCTTCTTTTCCTTGAAAGTGCTAGATTGCCATGCTATGTTGCTAGTGCTAAAAGTTGGGCAAATTGACGCCCCAACAAAGTGCTCAAAATTCCTTTTTCTTAACACGTTGCAGAGTCCTTCCTCTGTCCTCCTTGCGGAGCCTTACTGTGGCCTTCAGTAAGACCTGAATTTAACTTCATGGAGTTTGCATTTTGCACTTAAGTTTTTGATACTAGAGTGGCACTTTTGGACGCTTCTGTGTAACTTCTCATCAGCTGGAGAAACTTATTGCTGTGTTCCTAACCATCAATTAATATTTATACCTTAATGGAATAGATTTAGTTTATGAAGTCAATGAAAGTCTGGGTAATTCATTTATTTTTGTTTGTTTTCATTCGTATGTGCTGACATTCTGTTAGTGTTACCTTGATCATCAGAAACCCAGCTAATTATCACACAGGATTTCTGACTTGCTTTCAGTGGCTTTGGTTCAAGTACCCATTTACAGTGTCCCTCCAAAGCACACAATTTTGTTGGCCTATTTCAGAAAATAATTTTCTGAATCTGGAGTCTTTTAACTGTTGAAAGTCTGAATGCAAATGGAAATGTAAAGCCTGAAAACACTGTTCTTAAATTTTACTTAGTATTCTTGGAAGCTAGGGATACAGCAGATAGAGCCTAAATAATTACTGACATTGTTGTGAAACATAAGGAAGAATTTTTTTGTTCTTTTTTTATGTAGTCATCAAGGATTCATGGCACCGCATCTGCTATACTTCTATAAATATGCAGAACAAGGTCAAACTTGAGCTTGTGACCCATAAAGAAAACTAATAAAATAAAAATCAAGGTGGGCATTCAAGTTTTAGCTGGCAGGTCTGAGTTTGTAGAAGGAACTGCCATACCCTGTCTGTAGAAGCAGCAATATGGTAAGAATAGTAATTTCTTGGCAGTTGCAGCTATGCAGTAAATGTCTTCCTGAGCTCTTTGTGGAGAATATTTTTCCTAAAAGCAGCCCAGAGGGAAAGACATATCATATAGGAGAATCATGTCAAGAAGGAATTTACTGGAAATTATTAGAAAGGCTGGGCTGCGGTGCTGGAAGAAAAGCAATGTTACAGAAATCAGATTTTTCCAAGCATGGAGCAGAGTTAAAAGTTTTAAATGCCTTTAAAAACTTAGAATCTAATTAATGAGAAGTAGGATAGACATGGGTTGTTGTCATATCCATTTGCATAAAAATAATTGGAACTGAGTGTTACAAGCTGCAATGTTTAAAAGAGTGCAGTGCTAACATAGGAAGGTCTGAGGCTGATGGGAGAAGAAACTGAAATATGACAAGCCAGCATAACAGATAAGAAGCAAAGGCTAGAGTCAAATTATGATTAATTAGCGCAAAATATAGATTGAAGCCCTTGGGCAACTGAAAGATTTTGTTTCCTTCATAATTCAGAAACAGTCTGAATATACTTCCTAAGACTAGATAAGGCAAGAAAGACTTCAAAATTAAGAATTGATAAGTGATTTCATTGCAAGGAAAGAAGCCACCAATACATATTTCTCACCAGTCAAGGTCAGTGGTCAATTCAAGGAAAATCTAAGTTGGTCAGTCTGTGAAGTCACTCGGTCAAGGAAAGTCAAAGTGTTCCTTTGTCTTGGCTGAAATTAACCCGAGGTTGCAAACAGAAATGTTTTATCATGTAAGTGCCAGTTCATCAGTCCTGGCGTGCTGTAATTGCATTCTTCAGACAATTTTTTCTGTATAGCTACTTGTTTAAAAAGACTGCAAAAGTACTAACAAACCATAGCAAAAAAAAGTATTTTTACTCGAAATTTCGAAATTTTGATGCAGTTTTCTGGATACAAAAAAAATCACTGTTACTAACTCCAGTGTGTTGGAGGAGAGAAGCAGGAATGGGGGCTGGAAGCCTTTTGATTCTCCCTGACAGACCTGGGCCATGTTGAAACCATTTCCCATCATGACTTGCACAACCAGAACTTGGGGCACTTGAGCTTGCATTCTCTTTGTTACTTACACGATGATGGTAAGTGCCAGCTTTGAGGGAGTATTTGATGGTGAGGAGAAGAAATTAATACTGTATATTTGGCTTGAGAAATTGTAACTAGGGGTTGTAATTGTAGGGAGCTGGGGTTGTTCAGCCTGGAGAAATGGAGCCTGGAACTGAGGGGAGACCTTATCATTCTCTGCAACTCCCTGAAAGGAGGCTGTGAAGAGGTGGGTTTCTTGGGTTTCATCTCCCAAGTACCAGGTGATGGGACAAGAAGAAATGGCCTCAAGTTGCAGTGGGGGGGATTAGATAGAATATTAGGAAAAATTTCTTCAGTGAAAGGGTTATCAAACAATGGAATGGGCTGCCCAGGGAACTGGTGGAGCCACCATCCCTGGAGGTATTTAAAAGTTGGGTAGACGTGGTGCTTAGAGACATGGACTTGGCAGTGGTTGGACTCAATGATCTTGAAGATCTCTTCCAGCTTAGATGATTCCATGATTCTAATTCTTGACAGTCTTTGGTGAAGGAATGTGGCATTTTTTATCAATGCCTAATTTCTCTTGAAAGTGTGAGTCTTTTGGCAAGTTGGGAATCAACTAATAACAGAAAGTTAGTGCTTGACTCTCAGCCCTGCAGACTGATGGTTTTTACACTCTGCTGATCACTGCTTATTTATTTTTCTTTAGATTTCATGAGCTTTATTATCACAGAGTGGGTTTACCCTGATCCAGTGAAAATCAGATTAGAAACAGTTCACTTCATCTGATTCAGTTTTCATTAAAATCCTTTAAATAATACATTAGTCCACATTACTTGTGACATACTCAAAGGTATGACACTGATCCTGTTCTGACCTGCTCAACTTATCTGCACACTTGGTAATTCCAAGTCATGCATTCACTTTGGCTCAATGTAAATTGGACTTCTGCTACAGCAATCATAAATGTTCTCAATGCTTGCTTGAGTTTGTATGAAGCCTGCATGCTACTAGTGTTGCTCTAAATGGATTCTGCCTCAAAGATGATTATAAATCTTTCCTAACAGTTTCCTTTCCATTTATTTTATATTTTAGAAAAATAAATTTTCTTCAATGCAGATTTATATACTTACCTTCCAAGGAAGCTTCTGAAATATGGGCAAGAATGTGACATAGCACTTTAAAGCTGCATGTATTAATGTGTTTACTTCAGCAGACTTGGTGGTTTGCAATACTATAGAATAAAGGATCTCCACAAGGCCCACCTGACCCAAAAGGGGAAGCAGAGGAACACATAAATCACTGTCTGTCAGAAAGGAAGGTGGCAGAGTCGCATGAGGGGTGGGGATCCTCTGAAGGCCTGTTGTGTTTTGCAGTGAAACTGTCTGAAATGTTAAGCTGCATGATACTGGTTCTGTGCTCAGATAGGAAACCCCTGCAGAAAACCCAGGTGGAAAGAGTCATTGTTGTTGATTCAATAAGGGACACTCATCCCTTGGAATCACTTCTGCTTAAACGGCGTAGTCTGGGGTTAAAGAGCACAGCAGTTCCATTTCAGAGAAGACCTTAGGCATGAGTCTTGCTTGCTTTCAACTGCTAAAGGTTTTCTGATGCTTGGGAAATACATATGGCAGATTGATAAGGGATTCCTTCTCCTGCGATATTAAGAATCGTATTCATCTTTTCTTTGTTAGTTGTAACTTTTTGTGTCTCCTGTATATGAAAGCAAACAGTTATATGTAATTAACTTTAATCGGGGCCATGGCAAGTACTACTCAACAGCTTCCAGTGGTGGCCATTTTAGGCAAGATTTCAGTGATACAGCTTTACAGAGCTGGTCTGTTTTAGGGAAGAGGTCCATGTCTAATCAAACTATACTGGTCAAACCACAGCTCTGCTGGGAGTCTTCTACATGACTGCAGTTTGAAATCCTAATTATAAAAACTAAACTATATTGCAGAGGAAGCAGCAGTACAAATAATTTGGAAAACAGAGCCTTATTTTGACATATATTCTCAGCGTTTTCTCACATTTAAGTATCACACATCATTTTAAGTAACATATTTGACCCCATATTGAGAACTGGAGTAGCCATTTGTGCACCCATTAGCAGCATCGTTAGCTCAGACCCTGCACTGCATTCTCCTTCAAAGACCCTCTCAGCTTTGCTATAGAGGAGTAAATAGAGCAATGGAGAACTTGCTTGGGCATTGCACTACTGAGTGGGAAATGCCTGCACAAAAGAAAACTGGAATTCACCTTCATTCCCTGTTGAAATGATGCAGATTTTCTGTACTAAATTTGGATACCTACCTTATGGTCATAAATTGGTTAGCTTACTTTTGGCTGCCACCTAGTGTATTTTATGGTACATAGCCCAGCTAAAGCTGAAATTTTTGTAAAAGGGGCCATGTCATTAAAAATGATTAGAGTTGTATTTATGATCTAAAAAGGTTGAATAAAAAAGGCTCTATTTTTCTAGCAGTAGAGATTTTCTCCCCGTGGAACACATCGCTCTGTATGTTCTGTATGTTCTCCTGAGTATAGTTCAGCTCTTTTGACTCTGCCTCTTTAGTCAGCTTCATTAGTCTCATCTAAAGAAATTCTTTTAATTCTTTATAGTCACTCGAGTCATCTGTGATCTGAGCAAACTTCTAATTGTTAGATATACATTTATTAATACGCTTTTAACCTTGGGGTTTCCTGTAGAATATGAAATGTTATCATCAGAGCTGCTGGATAAACATAAAATGCGGTAGAACTGGAACATTCTGAAATTACAAGCAGTCAGTTCAATGGTTGGTTGTTACAGTTTCTGAAAAATATGTCTTCCTTGGCATTTGCTTGCAAGGCACAGCGAGTCTGAAAATTTGATTATACATGGAAGCCGGCCAAGTGACAAGTAAGCATTTTCAGCATTGAAAAATGCTCAAAATCCAGTGAACATCCTTCACTGTCTATTTGGACTGCTCAAATGTTATTTCACCTGGGTAAGCAACTTCCATTTGACTGACTGCTGTAATTATTAATAGCCTAGATCTAACTTGAAATTAAAGTGATTGTTTGTCGGGTTGCCAGTGTCTGTATTTCTTGGGGTTTCCTTATAACTGTCTTAATAAGGAGTAAAATGAGCAAAAAAAAAAAGTACTCTGAAGTTCAAATTTGCTTTGTACTACATTATTAGCCAAACACGTGCTGATGTGCATTGCCCAGGGAGGTTGTGGAGTCTCCATCCTTGGAGACAGTCGAGAGCCATCTGGACACGGTCCTGGGCAACTGGCTGTAGGTGACCCTCCTTGAGCAGAGGGTTTGTGAGATGGCCTGAGGAGATCCCTTCCAACCTCAACCATTCGCTGATTCTCTGATCTTTGAACGAGAAACTCTGCTTCTGGCGCAGTAGTAATTCCTCTATTTTTTAAGGAATCTGAATCCGATATTTGTTTTTGTTTGCCACAAATACCATTATGTGGATTGTTTTGGTTTAGTAGCAGTCTACTAATTTTAAACATTCAGTAATGTCCAGTACTTCTGTTAAAAGATTTCATAAAAGTTCAGTTTTCATGTTTTAAAAAACATAGGCTGTCATACTGCATATAAGCTTGGTATGGCTTAGTCTCAAATGCCTGTGGATATTTCAGAAAAGGAACGAGTGCAGGGCAGAGGAAAATAGGATGAGGAGAATTGTTTTTAATCTTGTTTTGCTTGGTATTGCTTGATATCACTAAGCAACAGGATTGTACTGCTGTAGGGTGCCCTCCTGACAGAAATTTGTTGTACACTTAAGACAATGCCTGCCTGCTTCAGGAGCTGAAGAGCAAGGGTAGTCCTTTCTGGTAAACTATGTCAGCACTGTCGTCTCTAATATCTTTAAGTTGACAAAACCAGGCTGCTAGACTGGAAGATAAAGTCTTTAGTTCCTGTGAACACAGCTTTTTACATCTAAGGGGTTTGGAAAGACAATAAAAATATGTATAAGGTTACCATGATCCATTACTCTCTCCCTTGATTCCATGAAGTCTGAAGTAGCAAAGTAAACACGGTGGTTCCTTCAGCTTTTCCTGAATGGATGCAAATGAAGCAAAGCAAACGGGGAAGCAGGGGCAAAAGGGACTCCTTTATACTTTAACTGCTTCTTATCATGTGTTACAGATTGGTGGGAAAAATACACCAGTAGTGTGCTTTAAAATGATACTTTTTTGCATTGACACCAGTGAAGGAAGGTGAAGTAGCACAAGATTGAAGAGAATATCTGAGACATGAAAAAGAAGAAAAAAGAACAATTTACAATACAAAAGTGGCATAATTTTAACATCTCATGCATTATTAAATAACCTATGATTTCTGGGTTACATTATGTTTCTGCTATTTTAAGAAATGGGTAAAAATGCTGTGCAGTATTATTCCAATAAGGCTTTTTATGTAACTGTATAAAATTGCAGTATATTGCTGCAAATGTGGAGAGCCTTATTGCAGGGGAGTACATTAAGTTAATGCTAAACCAAGGGCATCATAATATATGTAATAAATCCAATACAGTAGCTTTGACTTATCATATTAGTATAAAAGCATTATTTTATCCTGATGACCGCAGAGTTTACATTACAGACAGTTGCTGGCATCATAAACATTGCAAATTGTCATAAAGCAATTCTGAAAGCTGACTGATGAGGCCTCTTGGTTGTCCTGCCTGGTGCTTAAGCCCACTGCTCTGGATCCCAAAGCCAGAAGCAGAAAGTTACACACTGATAACAAATTGCAGATCCACCAAACATTTGTGACCTGCTGGGCAGACTTTCATTTGCTAAAACAGTTCATTCCCCAACTCCTACAATGGAATGACCAGGCTGCTGTTTCGCTTTTCAACCCTTTATGCCTAATGAAATACTCTTACAAATGGTGGTCTGGTGGTACAACTCCTGGGTTTCAGGCTTTTGAGACACAGGGAACCCCTAGTATATACAAAAAATGCTCAGCAGTATGAACTGTATTGAGGGTTGTGTCCAGTTTTAGGTTTGAGGCCCCTCACCACAAAAAAGACATTGAGGGGCTGGAGTGGGTCCAGAGAAGGGCAACGAAGCTGGTGAGGGTTTTGGAGAACAAGTCTTGTGAGGAGAGGCTGAGGGAGCTGGGGGTGTTCAGTTTGGGGAAGAGGAGGCTGAGGGGAGACCTTCTCACTCTCTCCAACTCCCTGAAAGGAGGGAGTAGCCAGGGGGGATCAGTCTCTTCTCCCAAGTCACAGGTGATGGGACAAGAGGAAATGGCCTCAAGTTGCACCAGGGGAGGTTCAGGTTGGAGATTGGGAACAATTTTTACACTGAAAGGGTTGTCAGGCCTTGGCATGGGCTGCCCCAGGCAGTGTTTGAGGCACCATCCCTGGAGGTGTTCAGAAGACACATTGACATGGTGCTGGGGGACATGGTTTAGTGGTGGGGTTTTTTTTGTCAGAATTAGGCTGATGGTTGGACTAGATGATCTTGAAGGCCCCTTCCAACCTAGGTGATTCTATGAGCCCCCCAATCTTTACAGCCTACAGAGAAGGTAGCACAGGAACTATAAAAGCTCTCGAGCTATTAGCATCTTGAGGCTTTCTGTTTATATCATTTTTATCCTCATAGCATTTGAGCAGCTGCCCGAACAGCTCTGTTTCCATGGTGTCCAAATGTTGGATTGCCAGATGGGAATTTTCTGGGTGTTAAATGCCTGTTAGACTGGGACCCAATCCTCGGCGGTTTCTCAAGGCACTCCCCAGGTGATCATTAAGGTAGAATGTAAATAAGCTTCCAGTGTTACACTACTTCAGATTGGGGGTGTATGGGGGTTGTGTTTTGTTTTAAATGTGGAAAGGGAGAAGGAAAACTAAGGCATAAAAGAACAATATTTATCAATGTCAAGAGGCTATTATGACACATAGCATCTCATAGTTTCCTCAAAAGGAATTAAATGCATATGGTGCCAAGAGTCTTTATGTTCACTCAGCAGACAGCCTGGAGTAAACAGAAGTCCAAAATCTCTGTAGGCCACTGCAAGGGTTTTAGTTAACTTTACAGTCTTTCAGATCTATTTTAATTTCACTTTTGAGAGCTTAAGCCAATTGCCTCCAGCAGCTTTTTAAATCTGAATTTCCCAAACTATAACTTTTGAAAGATAAACTTCATTATTCTTTCAGAAGGTGAACTTTTTTCTTCCACTTCCTGAGTGTCAATCTTTATTTGCAGTTTATTTCTGTAGAGGTTTCACTATTATCTGCATACAGGATTTATGGCATTTTTTCAAACAGCTATTGGTTTGGGGTTTTTTTGTGAATGACTGACAGCTCTTAAAAATAGCAGTAGAAGGGAAACTTTTCCTACAGTGTTATATCCAGTCTATCATCATGTATAGTCTTAGGTTTATCTACTTTGTTTTTTGATAAGTTTGCGTGTCTGCTTGTTTTAGTGATAATTACTGTCACTTCTGTTCCTTCTGATCGGTGTTAAATACCAGCAGTGGCCTGGAGTTAAAAAGTTTCAGACTATTGGGGATCTCTTTTGATTTTTTGTAAGCAGAATTACATTGTTCTATATAAGCTTATTTTTTTAAAAAAAATATGCTTGTAATAACTCAAGTTCCTATTCTTTCAGGAAAAAAATATGTTTCTTCTGAAACAACAGTTAAAGGTGGTGGAACATAAGTAGACACATCAAAGCTAGACAGCTTGTGTATGAAGTTCACTGAAGGGAATACAGCTTTACAGAAAAGTTACCTGGGAATGTGCTAAGGACTCTGTCAGGCTTGTAGAGAATGTCCCAAAGCCCTTGTTCTGCCAAGTTTGGCATACCAAGTGCTGGTTTGGGCAGCACTAAAGCCATTTGCAGCACACTGATGCAAAGGAAGTCACACACACGTTTGCCTGTAAATATCTGCAGTAAGTTTACCTGACAAAGCTTCAGGAAAGCTATGAGATTATTGGGTTTGCTTCTGAAACCTTGCATTTATGAGCCTAGCTTCTAATACAAATGCAAAAATAATCATAGTAATTTCCTTAATTCAGAATAAAATGGGTAATTTTGCATTCAGCAGTTTTCAGCTTTCCTTTCCAAATGAAATTCTTTCAGGATTGACAGACAATAAAACAGTGTTTCTCTCCAGCCAGTATACTGACAGGCTGAACCTAAAGCCAAGGAGTAAATACTGCTAAAAGGGAGTAGAAATAGCTGTTCATTCCCTTGAATCGCCAGAGTTGGATGAGTCTATGAACAGATGATAATAACTGTTGTACCAGAATTTGTTTAAAATATGCATTAAGGACTAATCTGGAGCATATTTATTCTGCTTTATGCTCATCATTTTAACCTGCCTAAAAAAATAAAATTATACAAATTTTACAGAGGAGGAACCTTAGCACAGAAAAAACCTTTCTCTTCCCTTAGGTGAAAAATTACTCAGATTCAAAGTTGAGTCCTCTCTCTAACTGAATTCCTTTACTACCAAAAATTCCTTATGGTGCTCTTTTTAACCCAGTTGGTTGCACTAGCAGAGGGATCTCGTGAGCCTGCTCTGTTGGTGGTATCTTCTAGTGAAGCTGTTGCTGTCTTAAGTGTGCTCTTCAGTGAAAACATCTAAGAGATGTATCCAAGGTCTGAAAATCTGGGGAAGAGCAATGATTTTCCCATACCACAGTTCTTGGCACATTTTAATCCTTCCCTATCTTCTGCATATAGATACAGATATATGCACAGCAGGACTTCTCAGGAACTGAACAGCAATGAGCCTTGCACCAGGAGAAGCATTTATTCAAAATGCAGATGACTGTTTGGCAGTCGTCTGTTCTTTGATGGTTTTGATTCTTTGCTTTCGAGAGATTTATCAGTTTTAAAATGTAATTTCCAGTGGCACCTGCTCTTCCTGAGAAATGAAACGTATCGGAGTCATCAGAGCAGGAGACACTCGCACCTTCAGGACATTGGTAACGCTGGATGTATTGCTCCTGACACTCGGAGACCAGGCAGCAGAAACTCTACTTTAGATTTCATTAATTTTGTCTGCCTTAGCAGTTCTACTAGCTGATTTCTAGAAAAATTGACGTGAAAGAAGAAAATGTGAGTTTACAAAATTCCAGGTGAATGCCATTTTCATCCTAAACTGATGACAGTTTTCCTTTATATTCCAGAAATGGCCAATGGCCCTTTAGGATTAGGATGTGTTTGTCTCCTTATCATCTCTGCACAACAGCTCTTTGAGATAAATTGCCTTAATCTGCCTTGAATGGAAATGCATTTAGAAACAGACTTAATATTGTTTAACTTCAGAACATCTTAGAATATAATTATCAGCTTTCTGAAATAGGCATTTTAATGGTTTAAAGCCAACAGGGTGATGTAATAAGCAAGATGTCGTTTTCACTGCTTTCACCATACAGAATGTGGCCTTTCCTAATTTTCTTTAATTCATTATTTTTAAGCGGATATGCATTTTAATGATTCTGGAATCGCCTTTAAACATTAACTGAAATACAGATATAAAAGGTGACCTGAAATTAAAAGGGAAAGTTGCCACTGTGTTATAATAGACCCATCTTTTAACCAGGCGTTAGCCTGTGTCTTATGCATGGATACTCTAGAATTTGAAATACTTTTTAAAAACAAAAA
Organism: Scolopax mira; assembly: GCA_004320125.1. Lineage (NCBI taxonomy): Eukaryota > Metazoa > Chordata > Aves > Charadriiformes > Scolopacidae > Scolopax > Scolopax mira. Next base: position 14,366 of record BJBW01021997.1, read on the forward strand.
AAAAGTTTATTGTACTTACAGTGAAGAATTAGGGCATGTGGTTCACTAGATCGAGAGGTTTTGCTGTGGTGAGTAAGCCATCCGTACAATACTCCCTGCTGCAGGTTGGTTCTGACCCTGCTCAGGGTCCACTCTAACACTTTGCTCCTATTACCTTATCCTCTGTCTCTGAGGGCTGATCCACAGCCACCCGGGACAACTGTGAATAATTGTGTGAGAGTTCCTACAGCAGTGACTGGGTGACAAATGCACGTAGATGGAAATTCAATATAAAGAAAGTTAATGCATATTGAGAGGTAAAACAAATTAAAAGAGGGGAAGATCTTAACTTTGTAAATGGAAGAGTTGGCTCTGAATCAGCAGCTCCCTCTCAGGAAGGGTTTTGGATTTTATAGGTTCTCATAGTCTCTGAATCAGTTTTTGAATAATCTATGAAATACTCCAGCTCTGTGCTCAGTAGCAACTAAGAAAGCAAAAAGTCCCTAGGAAGCGAGGGAAAAAACCAAAAACCAAAAAAACCCATCATGATACACACATATTAATTGATAGGGCTCCATTACCCCACACTATTTATGTCATTTTATTCTCTTATCTCAAGAAGGAGTGTGATAGAGGAAAAATGTCGAGAAGGATGATCAAAGAAATGGAATGTCTCCATTCAACAGATTAGCTTGAGATTTTATAGTGAGGAAGAAATATGTTCGAAGAGTGTTATGAAAGATGTCTACAACTTCAGGAGAGGCATGAGAAAAGCTGATAGACAATAATTGTTCTCTTCTAATAGAAGAACTTGTGTGCATCATTTGTAAAGTAAAAAGAAATAAATTCAAACAGAGCAGAGGTAGGTAGTGAAGTCATACTTAAGCAGTGGGAAAAGTGCCCCACAGTGTAGATATTTGAAACTGACATGGGTTTAGACAGGGATCAGACAGGTTCAGGGAGAATAAATATCTATTATGGACTGTGAAACTGATCTGATTCAGAAAGTCCTTTGCTGCAGGTCATGAGAACAGCAATGTCAGCAATTGTTGTGTTGTAACTATCCTCATTTGTGAGATAAGTTTTGTCCATTGTCAGAGATGGGTTAATGGTACAATGCACATTGGTCTGACCTGCTGCAACTGTTCTTATACTCCTGTCTTCTTATCTAATTGCACCAGGTATAGCAATGTTGTATGTTCCTGTATGTTTCTCCTGGCAAGTCACTGTCATTTGCTGGTTGGCCTGCCTAAAAATCTTGAGACAGTGTCAGAGTTGGAAGGGACCTTCCAGAGCTCCTCCAGCC
>BJBW01021997.1:15737-32762 GCA_004320125.1 Scolopax mira
CTGGGCAGCCTCTGCCAGGGCTCTGACACCCTCACCCAAAATCTTTTCCTCATATTTGAGTGGAACTTCCCATGTTCCAGCTTGTGCCCGTTGCCTCTTGTCCAAAGGAGTCCGGCTCAAACATCCTTTAACCCACACTTCAGATAATTATAAACATAAATCAGGTCTCCCCTGAGCCTTCACTTGTCCAGGCTAAAGAGTCCCAGCTCCTTGAGCCTTTCCTCGTAAGGGTGATGCTCCAATCCCTTAATCATCTTCCTTGCCCTAGACACCACCCCTGAATGTCTTTAAGAGTCATTTAGATGCAGTGCTGGGGGATATGGAGTAGGGGAGAACTTTGTAGAGTGGGGTTGATGGTTGGACTCGATGATCCCAAGGGCCTTTTCCAACCTGAGTGATTCCATGATTCTGTTCTGAGGTCACTGACGTTAGGCAGATGGCTTGCTACTGATACATGTTCCTGGGACTCCCTGGCTAGCATGCAGCCTGCCTCCCCTGCCGTCCTGCTTGGATTTCAAGGACTACACTAGGACAGACCAAAAAGTCTACATATTTCAGTCTGCTCTCCTAATGTCACCTCCAAAGACATATTCACAGCTCTGTGGGTACGTTACTGCAGTTTCTACTGACTCCAGGGGAATGGGTTTTCCATATTTGCCCTCAAGAGATCCCAGGCAAGCGCTGTGGGCCAGCTGGGCTGAGGCAAAAAAGAAGTGTGAAAGCCCTTAAGGATAGGTGGGATTTCTGCTCTTTATTTATTTGATTTAATACATTTGATGATAATTTATTTGATTTAATACATTGCATCCAGCTTGTCATGCAAATCCCGACCTGCTAGTGAACTCACCCTGACAAATGTTTGTTGTTACCAAAATGGGGAAGAATTGCAGGAAGTTAATGTCCCTTGCAAAGTCCAGATTTTCCAGTCCTTGGGCCACATCATTCGTCCTTGAATAGCACACCAAAGGCAGACTCCTCCAGTGGGACTCTGGGGCAGGTCCCTCTCCGTAGCTTTCAGGCCCATTGGGAATTTGTCGGTTCCTCAGTGGGGTGGGATCACCCCAGGCAGCAGGTAACCCCCCTCCCAAGGCCAAGGGCATCCTGGGGGGCATCAGGAAGAGTGTGAGCAGCAGGTGGAGGGAGGTCATCCTGCCCCTCTGCTCTGCCCTGGGGAGGCCCCATTTGGAGCACTGGGTCCAGTTCTGGGCTCCCCAGTTCCAGAAGGACAGGGATCTGCTGGAGAGGGGACAGCAGAGGCTACAGAGATGATGAGGGGCCTGGGGGAAAAAAACAACAAAACAAATCCTTTTTTTGCTGCTGAACGTGGTGTAATATCTAGCCCCTTCACTTTTCAGCCCTTTTTTTCCTCTTTGCCACTCATAATATTTCGAAATTCTTAATTTTGGAAACATTGCCAGAGTAGCAAAAGGAAAAATGGCAAGTGTCTTCTCTAGTCCATGCTGTTTCGGGTGAGGAGGCATCACCTGGTGTCTGTGTGTTCTGGCCCCAGGACAGGTCTAGGAAGGGAAAGGTTTCCATCCCAAGAGTGTGGCACATCAAAAGTGAGTCAGATAGATCACCAGTTCTCCTTCATGTCTCCGAAAAGACAGTTCATATTGCCTGTTCAGCCCAGTTCTCTTGCTGGGAGATCACTGGTTTCCCTTCACAGGTCAGGGCACAGCTGTGGATCTCGTGAGCCACTCTGAACATTGTGCTGATTTCTTCTGGGACACTGGGAAGGAATTTTTAAATTTATTTTTTTTTCTTGTCATCAGATTGGCTGCAAGAAAGTGTATTTTGGGTCCTTCTCACGGGGTCTCTGGTGGTAGGAAGGTGCCCCAGGTTGTGTCCCCCACACAGTGACCACACAGCAATGTGTTCATCCCAAGGATGATGAATGGGGGATGAGGCTTGTTAATAGCTTGGGTACTTAGAGGCTAATGCCTTTTCTGCAGGATACTTAACCTTCATAAAATAGGCCATAATGCTATTTCGGGCACTGCCTGTAACTGTCTAAGAAAGGAGAGGGGGCACATTACCAGCCGTCCCCTGGCAGGCGGGGACGTATGAGGAAGGAGTGATTAATGTACAGCTTGTGGTGCTCTGTGACTTATCCTGGGGATTCTTCGATGAATTCATAGTTCTGGAGTATCACATCAGCAGCACGGCTTCGCTGTGTATACAGCAAGATACTTGATAAATAACAAATAGAGTGCTAAAGGGGCTCCACAAAACTGCTTTTCTTGTCTTCACGAAAATTTGAGATTTATGGGGTCCTGTGTAAAATAGATTAGCTTGTGTGTTTGCAGCATAACCACACTGCTTTGGAGCAAAGGTGACCCCTAGATAAAATGGACAAATATACCAAAAATATTAGTTACAGCTGCGTATATTACAGACTTTTAAAAAACCATGTCAGCCACTTTTTATGTCTTCTACTTATAACCTTTATTTGTACAGCTTCAAATACCCTTTGTTTACTAAGTCACTCCATAATATCTTTTTCCTACTTTTAGCATTTATTAAAGATTCTCTTACTGCGCAGGAGTTAGTCTTAATAGTGTCATTAATGCCATTTATCATAAATATGCTCTATTAGCAGTAAAAAAATTAACCTTCCTTAAAACATCAGAAGCTGCATGATATTCTGTCTGCAGAAGTGATGCTGCCGTAGCTACCACCTGTGGAGCTGAACAATTACAGTGGTAGAAAGATTTAGGGTAGAAGCACCGGAGCAGTGAATGACTCCATTCTTCCGGTACCGCCATTTCCAGTTTCCAGTCCAGTATAAGTCCAGTGGCTGGAACACAGGAAACACGTAAGTGACAGATTGGCATAAACACTGCTTTAGATTATACTAGAGAAGAGTTATATTGCACACAGAAAATACATTGAAGGGTAGTCATCCAAGTTACAGAATTTTCTGCCAGAGAAGATTTTGTGCACTGAAAAAATCTTTGGAGAGCTCGAACCAGCTGCTTAGAGCTGCAGCAGAGATTGCCCTTCCCTGCTTTCTTCAGTCACAGCTCAGTCCCAGTGAAGACACTGCACCTTCATTGCATTAGCAGAAACCTTTGCCAGAGGTTCCCTTCCCACAAATTCTCTTGATGTTTGACAAATTAGAAGATTATGAATAGTAACATATTTTAAAACAGTTTAGTCACTCATCTCTTTGAGACGTTTTAAAAGCCATGGTAGTGTAGGTACAAAAGGAAAGCAAGATTTTAAAGGAAGTTGCTCATAATACGATGGAAGATACTGATGGTTGACTTTACATTTTAAATAGCTGAGTAGAAAAATGATAAACAAATGTTTATAATAACTATGTTTCTTATCAGTTGCAATTAAAGTTCTGTTCAAGCCCTTATCTCATAGACTTTTCAAGAGCACCACAGACTTCAGGGGAGCTGATCGAGCCAACTGAACCTAGAAGCCTGGGAAAACTTCCAGGCACCTTCTGTCATTACCAAATCAAGATGTACCCACAAGCAGGTCCTTCCCCAAGCTGGTCACTGGCTGTGGAACAGCCAATCATGCTGACTAGCTCTAATTGGGGTCCACGGATAGGAGTGTAGATATCAAAGGAAATAGTGCAGACGATATGGGTTTGGTAACTCTGCTTATTAAAAATTTAAAGAACTAAGTAAACAGGAAGGGTTAAAGCGTATTCTTTCCTCTGGCTGCATTAGCCCTCTGGGTTATTTTTTTCCTTTCTTTTCTTTTTAAGGTGCTCTTCCATTATGTGGCACCTTCAAAGCAAACGTCTCACTACAAGGCATCACAGTTCATTCTCTGCTTGTTTCTATGGATACACAGAGGGCATGCCTATAAAGCAAAATAAAGAGATATTTCGTGCTAGAAAAGGCACAACTAAGGTAGTTTTCATGAAGGCAGAATGAGTAGTAATGTCACTACGTGCTAGTAAACTGAACAAAAGCTCTGCTTTCCTTGAAGGATTAGCAGTCAGGATGAAACACCCTGCCATGTTCTCACTGCAGGTGATGAGAGTGCTAATTATTAAAGCTAAGGCAAATATGTCTAATTCTGCTCCCACAATCTCCTCCTTCTGCTGTGTAGACCTAGCCTTGAAACTTTATTGCAAATATACTAATAGATCTTTCAAATCCCCATCCTTGCTACTGAATCAATGGGGTAGAAGTCCTGTCAGAAGAGCACATAGTGTGGTAGAGACTAAAGCCATTCATTCCACCCAGGTCTGTAAAATTCTCAGACTTTAGGAGACAGTGCAATATCAGATTGTCATCAGCAGTTGCTCCAGTGCTTTGATCTTACATGGATAGACATCGTACTGATGTCACACTGGAAAATAAATGTTCAGAAGAGGTGAACATTCAAAGGTAAATATTGTCACAGACACTGTCTTACTTATCCTTAGTTTATAGACACCTTGTATCCAGAAAACAGTGTAAAATCCAAAACTTGCTTTTCCCACAAAACTGCTCTCAACACTCCTGTGATTAACTGTAAATGATTACGTACGTATTTCCAGTCTGGATTTGGGTTATTCTTCTGCATAAATGTAAAGGAATAGATCAGCATCGTGGTATCAAGGAAGAGAAACTGACTTCTTTCTCTGAAGGAAACCTGGAAGCAGGTAAGGGAACTGTTAATGATGCTGCCATGCAATGGTTTATCTCTCAGATAAATTCTCCCATTATTTACTTTTTCAAGACAGTCATTTATCTTCTGCTGCAAATAAGTCAGACTACCTGACTTACCTGACCTCTTGAGTACAACCTAGAGAGAGTGATCTCATAGTGGTTTAAGTTACGTTTCTGAGAAAACGGGCCACAAATGGCCTTTTGTACCAATTAGAAAGGTGAGTTGCAAAACTGACTTTTACCGTTGCATTCTGCACTGGCTTAGCCTGGTGTGTCACAGCTGAAAAACTCTTAATAGTAACAGTTCTTGCACATTTGAAAAATGCCATCAGTCATTTTTATAGCAGTTGATTTCACAGTTTCTAGGGCACCTTATCCTTCATAAGTCATAGCCATCATCCAGAAACGTGTGAAATTCAGAGCTGAGGCAGCAATCAAAGTAAAAGGTCAACCTACACAACAGAACAACTCAAGCTATTGATAAAGGATATATTGTAAAAAAAATACAATTGAAAGCACACAGTGATTGCTACCTTTGGACTTCAGTCAGTGTTGTCTGTAGTTGTAGTACTCAGCAATTCTCTTGTACTTCTCATATTGAAGTATTTGTGCAAGCTTAAGCAATTAGTCTTCAGAAAAGATTTGTGCAGCCTCCTATATGTTATCTTTAATTTGCAGAAGGAAAAAGGGGTGGTAGACAGGTCAAGATTTGGTCCTTCAAATGCACTTACGTTCCTAGCTGCTTTTTGTCTTCAGGTTTGGTGACTTACCTTTGATGTCTTTTAAAGAATAGCTTAGTCAGAATTAATTGTAAATTGTAGAGCCATGGGCAAAGGGGATCTATGAAGTTTTCCGTAACCTCCAACAGCTCAGGTAATGTATAAAGAGAAATCCTGTGGTGCAGTGATTTTGTATTGGTTCTGAGAGATGATGGCACCCCAAAGAAAGGTTGTAGAAGTCATCAGTGCTGTGGCTTTCTTCTTTCTTACTTCTGTGAGCAGAGGAAGATATCTGAACTACAGGGAGAAAGTAAATGAATCTCAAAGGAACGGGTAGAAAACAACAGACAGATGGTAGACGTACAGAAGTTTTAAGAGATTTTTTGTTTTAGAGGTCCAAAAAATGGTATTTTGTTTTAGTGGGAAGTCTTTATATTACATTCAACATGAGAATACAAGGCCTGGTGGAGGCCAGTTCTGCTATTCTTGCTCTAACCACCACAAAGCTCTCAGGTGCTCAGATTTATTTATTTTTCCTGGCTAAGATAAGAATTAGCTCTAGACTTTATCACCCAGTAGAATGTCAGGTGATTCCTGAAAATCAGTGTCTACGAACTTCACCTGCCAATTCAGTTACACCCCGTGACTGGTGACGTTCTGGTCTGAGGAGTGTACAGAGCTCTCTGGTAACTTCCCAGGGTTTTATTTCAATTCTCTGGGAGTCACCTATATTAGACTTAAAGCTCTTGTCAGTCAAAGAAACCACAGATTGAAAAGGCACAGAGGTGTGAATTATCTTCTGAGGCAGAGCAATTACCTTGGTCATTGGTAAGGAAATTTATATTATCTAGTTTGTGCCAACCAGAGAATTTTGGCTGATCTACCACCTTTCATAAGCACTAAATTTGTAGAAAATATGGTAAGTGCTATTGCTTATGTCGTTCATATATCACCTCAAGCTTCATAATAGGTTTGTATTCGGGGGTTAATAGAAATAAACTCAGCTCACAGCATTCCTAGGATTTGATATTTGAGAGGCTACAGCCTCCTATGTCATTAGCCATTCATGTCATTTGAGCAGGAGCTTGAAAAAAGTATCTTTTGTAGACAAATGACTTTCAGTTATATCTCAAGTTAACTCTTGCAAAGAATGTGTAAAAGTCCCTGGTGGGGGGTGTCCTGCACTGCCATCCTCACTGATTAGTGCGGTTTTAATATAGTATTTCACCATGACATGCTAAAAAAAAAAAGTACATTCTCAAATATCTATTAATTTATGGCATTATTCAATCATATTTGCTGTAATGCATAGGGGCTGCATTTCACTAGCCACTGTGCAAACTTCAGCAGCCATTTACTTGCTCTTTTTCCCATACTGCACAAGGAAAGAGAAAATGTGGATTTAACTGAGAACACTGGGGAATCTGGGGAAAGGAGTAGTGTCAGAGCTAATGACAGCCCTTGCAGTGGACCCAGGCTGACAAAAGATTATTTCTGTTCCTGGATGTCACCAGGGGATGGATTGTTGCCCACATCAGTTGTCCTTACCCACCGCTGCTTGTTCCACTTCTTCCTGAGGGATCTGTTACCATTCACCATTAAGTGAGTATGTTAAGGGGTTAGAAGTGCTTGATACCACAACTGTGTGACAGGATTGGTCATAATTGTCACATTAGAGGACAGGACTTTTTATGCATCATAGAAGTGAATGGATGTGTATCCCTCATGTGGTGGGGAATCAGCTGTATGTTCACCCTCTGAGTGCAAAACAGGGGTTAAAGAGGCTTTATAAAAGACTTCAGAAGATACTTCACGGTCCTGAAAAGTTAGATAGTACTGTGTGAGATATTTGAATGACTATATTTTAAAATAAATTTTGACAATCCTAAATTTCTGAAAATAGTGACATCTTTGGGGATCTGAAATACATATTCTGCCAATAAGCAAGAGCTCTTCCTCCTTCATCATTTTTGATAAACCAAATTCTGTCCTTCCCAAGTCAAAACTAACTCAAACACAACTCCGGGGGTATTTCTAAGGTTTAGATACTGTTTCAGGAGTGGATTCTTGTTCAAGAAAACTCATGTACTTATGCTTGATGATAAAACGACTGGGATGGATTAAGCATCTATTTAATTAAATTTCTTAGTTTGGACCTATGAATTCGGTTTCTCTTTGAGATGAACCATTCTTGTATGTTGGCAGCAGCAAGTGAGGTGCTAGAACCCTCCTTGTCACTCCTGTTCTCCTTTTTTGAATTGGAATTGGAACTTTCCCACTCCAGTACTTTCAGCCTGGATCAAGGGCCGTGGAAGTATCGTTTAAATGTGAGCTCCCGTTTAGTCCCTGCCACAGCCGTGGACTCCTCGGAGTGTGAGCCTGCCTCAAAGAAAATTTAAAGCTAAAGCTTTTTTTTTTTCCACGAGTGCATCTAGCCAATCTGGTAATATTTTCCCTAGGAGCTTTCAAAACCAATTTAGTTCACAAGTGATTTAGACTTGGTTTAAAGCGAGCCTGTCAGTGGTTGTTTATATAGAGAGAAGCAGTTTAGAAAGTGCTTTCAGGGAAAGAAAACGAAATTTAAAGTGAATCACCAGAGCTTGCAGAAAAATAATTCCTGATAGGGGAAAAAAGGATTCAAAAGAGTAAAGCTAACAAAAGCACTCGGATCTAGAGAAGATACTGCAGTTGAGGAAACCTGGGTGAAAGGACTAGAGCAGCAGGAAAGCTGAATGGATTTTGTGGAGCTGTGGAATGCAGGGAAAGATTGGCAGGTACATTGCACACCAGGAAAACACCTGCCGAGCACAGGGAGGCACTGCCCCCTTCATGTATTGTCCTGTGGTATTGTTAAGATTATTGATGAAATAAGGTTATCCTTCTGGCCACAATGAGGTTCTGTGGATTTGGCTGTTACACAAAGCTTTCAAAGGAGGATCCTAATCATCTTTACATTTTCCTGCTATTTTCTAGAAAGAGATTTAACGAGTCTGCATGAAGTGTAACTCAAAGTTTAAATTGATGAAGTATGATGCTCCTTTCAGTTTCCAGTAATATAAGACAAAATGCCACCAGAAATAAATAATGGTAACAACTTCAATAAAAACTGAATAACACCTACTATTTATTAATTGAGGGAGCGTGGGAAGCTGTTCCCTCCAACTTCTGTAGCTTTATCCCAGACAATACAGTGAGAGCACTAAAAGAACTTGTGTCCCCAGATATTAACCCACTGCCACACGTAGTTTTTTGCACTCTCAGCTTGGCAGTGCCATGAGGAAAGGGTTTGAGTGCTCTCCCTTCCAGGGAAGCGACTACACAAACGGCAAGTGCAGGGCGTTCAGCAGGAGTCTACTCTGCATTGTGCAAGATTTGAATAAAAATAAAGTTATCAAACCCTGTGTTGGCATCCCAGAGGTGTCAATCTCACGCAAAACTTTCTTTCATTAAATCAGGTCACTGATGTACTGATTGCAGAAGTATTTGTATTATGGAATGACCGATATGATGGCATACCCTGCAAATGCCTCTCGATCATTTTCTTTCCAATCCCCTGCCTAGCACAAAGATGAAAGGAATATTTTAACGTGGGAAATGGTAATGAAAAGTATATCCCTTCCCATTTCAGGGAGGATTATGGGAATGTCAGAGAACAGTTCATCTTCCCTATGCTCTTTTCTTCATGTATCATAAGGCTGGTGACCTGAGGTCATGATGCTCTATGACTATTGTTCTTGTCTCTTCCACTCCTTTTCTACACTATTTCTGTCTCCTCCCATTTTCTCTTGCTGTTTTTGACACTCTTCCTTCATATGATTCTGGATGGTTAGGTTTTCTACCCTATCCTCTTTCGGAGTTTATCAGTACCCCAGCTTAAAACCTGGATCCTTTTTTAATACATAATATGTACCACAGCTGCCTGATTTTCTTTTCATGGCTTAGAAATCTGCATCTGAAAAGAGGTTGTAGAGAAGCAGGGGTTGGTCTCTTCCCCCAGGTCACAGGAGACAGGACAAGAGGAAATGGCCTCAAGTTCCTCCAGGGGAGGTTCAGATTGGATAGCAGGAACAATTTTGACACTGAAAGGTTTATTAAGGACTGGAATGGGCTGCCCAGGGAAGGGCTTGAGGCACCATCCCTGGAGGTATTTAAAAGCCAGGTTGAGGTGGTGCTTAGAGACATGGTTCAGTGATGGTTTTTATCAGGGTTAGGTTGATGGTTGGACTCGATGATTTTAAAGGTCCCTTCCAACCCAGACAGTTCTATGATTGTATGATTCTATCTACATTAGCAGTTAATGTAGTTCCATTGGAGTAGATTTAGAGGGCAAATTGATTAGTGCTGAGGCCCCAACATCCTGTTACTCATATTTAAGGGAGCTTTACTCACACTAGACCTAGTCTTTCCCCATGGACTGAATGCCCATTAGCAACTGGGGTACCTGAGGCATGAGACAGCCTTCTGGTGCAGGTTCAACTGGAAGAAATGAAGTTTTGAGACCACTCCACAATGTGAACCAAGGCATTTCAACTGGAGACAACAAGATGGTTTATTTCAAAACCATGCTCTGGATCTCAACTCAGACACCAATAGAGACATACAACACATTTCAGCAAAACATTCAAAATTTGTTTCTAATTTTACAGCCTCAAAATTCTGATATTTTCCTTGTTTCTTTCATGCATTATTCACTTGCTTCAGCTCATGTATGTCATTACCCAGTGCCTTTTCCTTGGAGCCATTCACAGGTGTACAGCATAGGCAGAAGAGATTACCATTCTGATTTGCTGTCATCCTTCATTTTCTTGTTGCATTTATAAAGGATAACAGGATATCATGAAATTGTGAAATCCACTTGGCAGAAGAGAAGTCCCTGGTCATTCAAGCATTTATGTGTTTCTTGCAGCTGAGATTAATTCAGCAGAATAAGGGAGACTTTATCCTCTTCTTAACCAAGTGCAGTGACAGGCTGTTCTGAGAGACAGTAAGTCATTAGGGACTTTGTATTTCAGTATACTAATTCTTGTCAATTGGCTGTGTGGTTAGCTGTTATGTTTTCGAGCTTTGTGTTACTTTGTAGAACATTTTAAAAACGGTTTTCTTTGCCTCATTGGGAATCACTCTTCTTTGTTACGAGGGTGTTATGGCATCAATAGTGACATGTTAGAGCATTGCTCATCTTGATACCCATAAACTCCTCAAAATATGTTATGAGGGCTGTTACTTTTAATCCTCTCCACGGTAGCAAAAGTAAGACTATAAAAAGAAATGGCCGATGTTGACATATACAGCTCAATAGAAGAATGTATGAAAATTGGTTTTTTAAAGGTGAAGACTAAAGTCTCAGTATTTGGGCAGTCAGCAGCAATGTTCTCTCTTTCTTCTATAAACAAACAGAAACACATTTGATAACTAGTTTTAGAGATCATCACCATCAATCCTAGATTTCCAGGAAAAAATCTGGTTTATTAGTGCTTTTTTAATTAGCTTAACTGTGTAATGCTGATATTACAATCATTGAAAGCAGCTTCTCCGTGCTCCACAAACGAAGGCAACCCAGTACCTCATTTACATTCCTCTCCCGGTGTCTGCAGCAGATCTATAAATAGAATGGGCTGCACACAGAAATTTATTCTTGCAGCTGATAGCAATTTTCTTTTGCAGAGGTGTCTGGAGGCATTATTCATGAGATTCCTTCTGGGAGACGCTCCAGCTGAGAGTCTCGCTCCCCAGGACGGCGGGTGGCCAGTTTAGAAACACACTAATCAACTGCTCTCACAAAGGCTGCCACAAGACAGCCTTTCTTCACTGATTTTTTTTCTTTACTTATTTGCCTCTTGTAAAAAATCCAGGAGTTCTCTCAGCTCCCGATCATTTCCTCTAACCTGATTGCATGCACGTTGCAGGCAGTGAACAGATTTTTACAAATCACATGTCTTTGACATTTTATCACTGAACATCCTAATGATTATGCCATTATCTGGAAAAACCCTAATGGCTGTGCTTTGATACAGCTCCCATCATGGCCTCTGCATTCCTCCCCACGGGCACGGGTGACCTTATCAAATATAAGACAGACATGTTTCTGTTCAATACCGAGGATGTGCAGTAATCACATGAACTGACCTATCTGGCTGTCCTTTAGTGAAAAGACCTTTAGTGAAATTGTATTTATAATAAGTGATAGATGGGACTGTCTTACACTCCTGCTTTTCCTATCTGATTTTGATTTTCCTGCCATTGTGCTATCTTTGTGTACTAAAAAAAATCAATTCATACAAATAGAATATGCACATTTGTATTTATCACCCCTCAAGACTGATTACAACTTACTTTTTCCCTTGCCTATTCTAATATTTTTTCTATGGCTGAGAATAGAAGATGTTTGAAAGTGGGGGTATTACCTGTTTATTCTGGTTCAATTTCAATATAATCACTACTGTAAGTATCCATATTTCAGTTTTCTGTACATCTTACTGTATTGTCACAAGCTATATGCAGTACCTGAATGTAGAATTGATGTTTCCCCTTGCAAAGCAAACTAGTAACTTCACTTTTTTTGTTTTCACTTTCTTTCTTTTTTTTCGGATGTAATAGAAGAGCTGCTTTTCTGTAGCAGTTATTTTGTCTGCATTATGAAAGCAGCAGCACAAATAACTAGTGAGACATCAGAAAAGTCACATATCTTGCCATGAAAGGAAAGGTAAATTAAAATATAAAATTAAGAACCCATCAAGTCACCCATGAAGCATTCTGGCATCTCTAATGCCAGTTACACAAGCAAAAGAAAAAAATATTGGAAGAGTAAAACCAGTAGAAATATATTACAACCATAAGTCAAATGTCACTGATTTTCTGTGAGTGTAAAACTCATCCTGTTTTTTAAGTGTATTTTGGTACTTACAGAAATTTTTTTTCTTTTTAATTTAAATTTGTCAGTGATGCAGAAAATTGGTTTTGTGAATGCCCTAAACTCTACTCTGGAAAACTCTGCCAGTTTGCAACTTGTGATGAAAATCCATGTGGAAATGGAGCTACGTGTTTCCCAAAGTCCAGACGAGATGCTGTTTGCCTTTGTCCCTACGGAAGATCTGGGATCCTCTGCAGTGATGGTAAGAACCTCTTCTTCATGCATTGGTCATAGCTTCTGTCCTTCAAGAAGCTGCAGTAAGAAGCAAATCAAATGCTTTTAAGGCAAAACCCTGAATGTGATCATCACCCCATCCCCAGAAACACAGCCCAATATCCAGCCACAAGCAAAGAATGTCTGAGCTGAGCATCCTCCCTGTGTGTTATTCCATAAGTGTTGGCCAGGGAAATGAAGACGGAGGGATCAAAGAAGTTGAGAGTAGACAAGCTAGGAAATTCCAGGTAGGGTCTGATTTTTTAGGAATTCACCTGGAGAAAAGCTGAGACAGATACTTGATTGAGAGCTCCTTTGGAGAAATTCGTTTCTCCTCTAGTTTGATTTTTCCTCTACTTAGGGAAGCATTAATTTGTACATTTTGTAAATAAAATAAAATTTGATTAATTTCTCAGGTCAAAAAGAGGAACAAATTAAAAGTTACCGAGTGCTTTGCTATGAAACAGGAATCGGGATGAAGGGAAATTAATAAAGCTACGTAAATAGGTCATTTTGACTAATATTACCATATGAAGGGCTTTTATTCCTCAAGCATCGATTATAACGATTGTTCTAGGTCAGAAATCCCTGTGTGGGAACATCCAAGGTATTCTTTTCCCCTAACACTCAATGTAGCAAGAAGAAATGATTGAAAAAGTTTGCATATAGAAAATAATCACTGAGCCGATTTGGGAGTGCAGATGAAGTGCCTTTTAAAGTAAATATTAAGCAATGTTCAGGTTGGATCAAAGTCTGCATTGCCTTTTTCTTCATATTATATACATATTTACCTGTTAATTAAAATTTTAGTTTCCAAGATTTTCAGTAGATGAACATTTATGTTTTAGCCATGTTTTTATCTAACTCTGATAATTGATAGCCAACAGCAAATCTGTAGGGAAGTGTATGAACCATGTAATCTCCTTAACTTGCAGCAGCACAAGACCTTCATGTGCTCGGGTTGGTATCTGTGGTAGCCCTTGATAGATTCCTGTTCTTCCTCACACTTCTCTCATTTGTCTTTGAGTCCATGTAAACTTGATGTACAGCATCCCATGGCGATGAGCTCCAGAGTTCAAGTGAAGAAGTCCTTCCGAAGCACCAATTGCTAATGACATTAATGCCTCAAGCTTCTGTGCTCGAGGGTGGTTTGGAGACATTCTATGTTTTATGAATATTTCCCTGCTGACCTTCTGCACGCCTCTCCTGAATTTATATATATCCTCATTATAACCTGCCCAGAATTATTTCTTAATACTCCAAGTTGATTCAGTCATTTCTGGGGTACCAGCCATGTTGTGTCTTTAGTCATCCAGGCTGCCTTTCTGTGTTCCTTCTCAGTTCTGCTACATCCTTTTCAAAATTAGGGTCCCGAGCTGACCACAGCACTCAAGATGTGGTAATGGCACTTCTTTATAATGGTGTTTGACCTTTCTCTGGTTTAGTCTCTGTCCTTTTCTTAACCATTTCTGCCATTCTATTTCCTTTTATGAAAACACTGACGTTTTCATGAAACTGCTTATTAAAACTCCTAACACCTCTTTCTGTGAATGCTGGCGTCGAGTTGAGAGCCCACTGTTCTGTGGCTAAGGCTAGGCCTGTTCCTGGGATCTGCTTCAATTTACATCTGTCAACACTGAGCAGCATCTAATGCGTTTTCCCCATTCAATAAGGCTTTTCCACAACCCTTTGTAGTTCCCTGAGTAAAAATGGAGAGTCTGAGTGAAAATTGGGGGAGTCTAAATTGAGAGAAAGTACATAAATTTGTTAGCTTGATTGGACTATAGAGTTGAAGGCTTTGAAAGCACAGAAAGAATTAAATTTTACTGGGTGTAAAGGGAAACCTGTCTGGATCATCACTGTAAGCAACCAACACAGGGAATAACAGCCATCTTCATGGGACAGATTATAAATCTAGGGCCAATAAGCCCACAATATGAAAAGCTATTGAAATATGAAAAATTACTTTATGGAACTGTGTCTGAGGAGGATAGAAGGAATAGAAATAAACTGAGCTCAGAGGGAAGTCTTGTTAAGGTGAACTTTGCATTGAAACAAAATGAGTTGCAAAAAAGGCCTTTTTATCACATCTGCTAAAAGTGAACAGAGGGGAGGAAGAGCCACAGTGCAGGGGATGCTGGGTGCAGCCTTAGGGGGAGCCCTGGCAGCATCAAAGACATACATTTCCTGAGGTATTTGAAGATAATCATAGATTGGCCTAATTACCATGGTAGAACAATGTAAATTATATTATAAAAAAGGTAAAAAAATTAATTGTTTACTCTAAAAAAAAAAGAGTGGCCCAGATAATAAATGTATTAGAAAGAGTCCATAAAATGTAAAGGCAGGGTACGTGCATTTTTAAGGAGTCATCTCCCACTTAGATATACCTAATGCTGTCTGTACTATTAAGATTAGTAACCAAGTGCATGCTACTTAGTAACCAAGCACATCCCAAACCAAAATGCTTGGCATGACAAGTTAAAAATACATCATTTTATGGGCAATGCACAACACTCTAAAAGTGAAAAAAACCTACAGGGCTACCATAAATATGACAAACAAGGACAAATTTAAGGACAGACAGTAACCTCTATTAAAGTAACCTATATAAATATGGAAAACCAGACAATCTCCTGGGACTAACAAGGACTTTTCTTCCATTTTTGAAGCAGATGGAGTGCATTGCAGTCTCAGCAGGCTGGGAACAATTGCTCTGAGTTTATCTTAGTTACATTGTGCTTGTTTCAGATGGCAAGAAAAGCTTCCAAGAAGCATGTACATTTTTCCAAACGTATATAGTAAAGTGCAGTATCTCTCACTACACAACTTTCCTGGCTTTTATCACTAGATGACTCGTTATTATGACTGGTAGTTGACTGTTATATATTGAAATATCTCTCCAGAAGCTACACAGTTACGGCATAATGGGCTGACAGGGGATGATAATATGTTGGAGGAGAGGAGAGGCTGTGCTGATCAGGCAAAGTGAACCAACTAGCCAACTATTTACATGAGACTAGCCCTTTTTGTCCCTCTATCCCTGTTCCTCCCCAAATCATCTAATTCCCTCCTCCCCACCTTTGGTTCCTCCTTTAAACATCCCATAAGTCCTGTGCTATTCCAGAATGCTGTTCACCCGCATCCCATAATGTGTCCCACCTCCCATGGCAGTTACAACCCTCTCGATGAAGGGTGCTCCAGCCAACGTTGACTCACTGCAACGGGTGTCACATCCAGATCCCCTGGGACAGCTTGAGAGGGGCCCGGAGAGGGTGTCCCTTCCTCTGAAAGTTTGGGTTCCCACCTGCCTTTGGGCTCTATACTCCTCTGGGATTGCAGAGGTGGACCTGTGGTGGGCTGAGGGCTTGTGGGATAGGGCTGGGAGTTACTGGGGCAGGGTATGAACTCGAGTTTCCCCTCCTGCCATCGTGTTTCTCCGCTGCAGTGTGTGTGTGCAGGCCAGCATTTCTCCCATAAATAAACACTGGTGATTTGAAGAGTTAAATGCCCCCATGACTTCCAACTCAGGAGGGTGGAGTTGCCTGAAATTAGAATTTAGTCACTACCAAAATAGAAAACAGGAAATATTTTGCAATACACGTCATCAATATGCAACAATTTGGAACAGAGACTATGTCTATGTGGGCACTTGACTCAATCTCCCAGGTGACCTTGTTTTTTTAAGCTGGGCATAAAGGATTCTATATCATTTAACCAGTTATTGAGCTCCAGCTTTTCAGTAGTGTGTTTTCAGAGCAGCCAAGATTCAAGCCCTAGTCTGATAAATTTCCTTTCACATTTAATTTAGTAAGAAGTTGCTTGTATTGTGTTTCTTGTTGATTGTAAATCTCTTCCAGTATTTACGATCACACTGGTGATTGAAAGTATTTACAAGTAGCACCATTTCAGACCAAATGAATCCATAAATGAATCCTTCAACAGCGCTATGAATTTTTTTTTTTCAGTAAAATGCTTTTTAAAATACTTCCTATATATTTGATTTTTCTGCTTTTAAAGGTTTTTCAGGATGATATATCAAAAACTCATTATGGAAGCAAGTGAAGATTAAGTTAGCACTAGAATTGCCTGTCGCTCAGGGAGATTTGTCATTTCATAGTATCTAAGAGTTCAATGAAAATTTGTGGTGCCTGCTTGATCCAAAGAGAAAGCTTGAGCTCAGACAGTTGGAGAGATGTCCATAGCACCATACTTCAACTCTTTCAAAATGAAGAATTCTAATTATAGCAATTTGGATATAAATGTGGCCAAATTACTGATGTTAACCTGAAAAGGGCCGGGGGGTGTTGGTGGACAGCCAGCTGAACGTGAGCCAGCAGTGTGCCCAGGTGGCCAAGAAGGCCAACAGCATCCTGGCCTGTGTCAGGACCAGCGTGGCCAGCAGGACCAGGGCAGTGATGGTGCCTCTGGACTGGGCACTGGGGAGGCCTCAGGGGCTGGGTTCAGTTCTGGGCCCCTCACTACAGGAATGACATTGAGCTACATTGGGCCTACAGGAGAGATGGGGAGAGCCTGTTTCCAAAGGCCTGCAGGGACAGGA
>BJBW01021999.1:0-13897 GCA_004320125.1 Scolopax mira
CCCCCCCACCCCCCCCCCCCCCCCCCCCCCCCCCCCCCCCCCTTCCCCCCTCCTCCTTTTTCCCCTCCGCCGCCCCGCCATGCCGGAGAAGCGGCCCTTCGAGCGGCTGCCCGCCGACGTGTCCCCCCTCAACTACGGACTCTGCCTCAAGCCCGACCTCATCGACTTCACCTTCGAGGGGAAGCTGGAGGCCGCCGTGCAGGTAGGGCTCCCCCCCCCCCCTCCTCCTCCTCCTCCTCCTCCCGCCGCCGGGCCCTGAGGGGACCCTCAGCCCGCTCCCCCCTGAGGGAGCCCCGTCGGGCCCGGCCTCCCCCTTCCCTCCCTCAGCGGGGGCCCTGAGGGAGCCCCTCCGGCCCGCGGGGCCGATCCCCCCTTCCTCCCCCGCCGTTCCCCTTCCCCTCCTCGCCGCCGGGCCCTGAGGGCCTCCCCCCGCCGGGCCCCGGCCCTCGCCGCGGTGGAGCCGGCCAGGCAGGTGCAGGGAGGCCGCCCGGGGCTGCAACCCCCCCCCTCCTCCCTCCGGTCTCCGCCCTCCCTTTCCATTCAGCCTATACATTTACATGTATGTATATATATTTATATCCCTCCACCCCCCACACGCACCCCGCGGCCGGGCCTCGGGGAAGGGGAGAGGGCGGCCCGCGGGCCCCGCCCTGCCCCGCTCCGTCCCCCGAGAGGAGCCGGGAGCGGCCTGGGAAGGGCCGGGGCCCCGCCGTTCCCCCCGGGGTGTGGGGTAGGGGGGGGCCCGGTCCCCCAAAGCCGGTATGTAGGTCGGAGCCATGGGTATCCGCCCGGCTGGTATCGCCCCCCCCCTCCCTCCGGCTTCCCCCCGAATCCATAGCGAGCACCCTGTTCCTGTTTTCAGCCTCCAGCGTGCGGCTTTTTATCTCCATCCAGCCATTCAGATGGCTCGGGATTTTGCTGGAAAGACAAAACTACCACCCAGGCAGTTAAAGGAGCGCTCCCCCGGTGTGGAACGGTGAGCTGGTAGGCCTCGGTAGCCTCGGTGTCACGGAAAGCTTGGAGTCAGTGAAGCAAATTGCTCGGTTACCAGTGGGGAAGGGGCGTACACACCGCAGACGGCGGGGTCTTCGGCCCCTTCCGAAAGGCAAAAGCTTTCCCTGTGTTCCCGTTTGAAAGCCAGGAGGTTTGATGAGAGCCCTGAAGCCTCACAGTCATTCTCGGGCTGCTGTGCCAAGATTCCCTAAATTTGCTTTCCTGTCTTTCCTTGTGCAGCGATTTGAAAGAGATGCAGAATGGTAAGGGCTCACCAGACTTATTCTTCTGAGGTAGCTTGACTGTTGCAAGAGCTCACAAATATTTTAGGGAGATTTTAAATACTGCAGTGTGTGCAGATTTAAATCTTGGTCTAAGGAGGCGGTTAAAGCCTTGTTTGAAAATGAGGTAGCATCGGGGTGATAAAGCTGCTGGATCTGAAGCTCAGGTACAGAAGAGGGCGAAGCGCCTGGTGCCTGTGGAAGCTGGGGAGGGCAAAAGGCAGGGGATGATAGTGAATCTTGTGACTTTTGGGACCTGGGGAAGAAGGCCAGAGATGAGTAAGTTTGTGTCATGTGGAAGAAACACTGAAAACGTAAGGTCACCCTGTGGATTTTGTTCTCACTGGAGTCCTTGGGACTTGTCTCTGGGGTCTGGGGTTGACGGCGCATCAGCCCCTGGTGAAAACGCCAGCTTGAGAAATTCCCAATCTCTTCCGTCTTAATCCTAGCCACCTATTCCTGTCTTCACACCCAAGTTGCTGCTCCTCAGTCCTGTTACAGCTGTGGGGCTGTAAATGGGATCACTGAAATCATCCAGGTTAAAAATAACACTCGGGGGGAGGGGAGTAGTGGCTTTTTAAGCCAGCAATGCTGCTGAGCAGAGCGTAGTATTGAACAGCAGCCTCAGAAAACTTAGCTTAAATCCAGGAAGAATGAGGATTTGGAGGCTTCTTGTAGAGGGGGTGGTTGGTTTGCAGGTTTTAGTCCTGTTGAGATATTTTTTAATATTGTTTGCTGTTCAGAAGATTGCTCAATAAATTCCTAGAGCGATGGATGCCACCTGACAGTGCGAAACCATGGACTTTCCTACCAGCTGAGGGCATGTGTTAAGGAAGAACACTCTTCTGGCAGGTTCAAGGCTGTAAAAAAACGCTTGCTCACATCCTGGTGAACTGATTTTATATTCCCACTGTAGAGAAAATGAAAAAAAAAAAAATAGGGGCAAGGTTTTAAAAACATAACTAAAGTGTATATATTTATTTTAAATTTACTTTTAACAATCATATACTGAAGAATCATGAGGCCACATCCCAGGAAGTAGAGGAGAGATGCGGGAAGGTGTGTGGGGTGAGTGTTCACATGCTTGTCTCGAGTTAGAAATCTAAAGTTTGCTGTGGCTGCCAGTACCCAAAGCACAGAAAAAGAATATTCTGGAAAATTAAAGGGTAATTCTTCTGCACTTAATGGAGATGAGAAGAACCAGCTCACCTGCAGTACTGGGCGGACAGGATACTTTTCATACGAGGGAATGGCTTACTTTAAGAATAGGCTAACATTTGCTAATCGTTTGTTATTGAGCTGGGATTGAATCTACAAAATAAAACATCATTTGTGTGTTTTTGGATCCAAGTGGTTCGATCAGAGACCCATTGGCACAGGCACCTTGTGATGAGGTGGAGTGGAGCGTTCGGTTTTCAACGTACACGAGACCTTTAGCAAACATTGTACAGACATCAAGGTAAAAGAAGTTTTATTTTAAGACACAAACTCTGAATTTTCCTGATTTTGGATAGGGAAATGCATATGTTGCCTCCTCTTGAAGATCCAATTAGCATTTTTTATAACCAATCAAGAATAATTATTAGTCCCTCTGCTCTGTTCCAGCATGATAACGGCTGGACAAGCAATAATCCACATCAAACACTAAAATCAGGAATAGTACTGAAACTTGGACACCAGAATCATTCATGATCAATCACAAAATGAGGAAAACTTTTCATTGTGCACATCAAAAGTGTTTCTTTGCTTTGTTACTTTGCATCTTTAACAGCAAACTGGAACTAGTGAAGGCCGTGATACTTAATCAAGATATTGCAGGCAAACACTTGATCAGTCAGTTTGTGTTTCTTGCTTAAATAGGATTATCATCCCTCTGTGTAGAATTTTTGGGAAGTCTTTTGATTTGAGCAGCAAACCCTAAATAAAATGTTAAATAATCTTCCAGTCTTGCCTTTGGGGCAGGGCAGTCGTGGTGGCTTTTGCACGTATAAATAACTTACTGAAACACAATAATAAATGTTACACTTATATGGCTCCTTCACATTAGCTTTAGAGGATAAAGCCTTTTATGATTGAAAAGATAAGGCTGTTGCTTCAGCCTCAGCAGTGACCGGGTTGATTCCAGAGCCTTGAAAAGAAATGATATGTGTTTGTCACTCATTGTGGCACTCCTAGTTTTCAGGTTAGGGAACTGGCCCTTTGTCTAGTGTTTGTAGTTTCCTGGTAAAGGATTGATACTGAAACCTCTCTCATGATGAAGTTTAATTTCATAGCCTTCTACAGCTGAGCTTGCTAAGTATCTGCTAACTTAAATATTAAATCTTTTCTGGTTACTTGGGTTTTTTTAAACAATGTAATTTGCGGTCATATGAATATTTTGTAAGTTTACAGAATTGTGTAACGCTTAGATAAGCTGACAGTGTATAACTGCCATTGATCACAGTTAAAAGCTCCAAAATCCTGAAGGGTTCTTTGTGAAATAGTTCGTTTATCACAGCTAGGACAAGATGTGTTTGGGGGAGAAGGGGACGCCGCGTGTCAGGAGCGGATCTGGAGCCGAAATAGTCTCCTGCTCAGTCCTGCCCTCGGTCTGTGGGTTGTGTCATCTTTTAGCATTTTCAACTGTTGATTTGTTGGGTGTGTGGGGATAGTTCTGAATGAGCACAGTTAAGATCTTTTTTTTTTGTGTGTGTGTGTGGAATTAGTTCATCTATAATATTCATCTGTTAGCTTGAGATTTAATTATTCTAACCCTGATTTGCTCGGGGTCTGGTTATCAGTGCAGTGCACTCCTATTACTCACTGTCTAGGTCAACTTCTTTCCATTCTGCCTTTGACTCCTGGGAGGGCTGGAACAAAGAGGGGATGTTGCGGCCCTTCTGTTCTTCAGCATCGTGCCCAAAAGGCAGACATGAATAACTGGCACCAGAAACAAACATCTGGCTCCCAAACTTAAAAAAAAAATGGCTTGTTTTAAGCTTTTAACTGGAAGTTCTTAATGCCGTCGCGGCTCCGGACCAGACCATCACCTGGGGTGGTGTGGAGCTTCAGAGAAGTGTGTGGTTGGCTCCTGACTTCCTGGTATTTACCTCTTTATAAACTGCTTTTCTTTGGAGAGCATTGTGTGGTGATCCAGTTCTTTCACTGCAAAACTTTCACTGCAAACGAGGTGTTTCTTGGTTGCAAAGCAACCTATCTTTACTTTAAAGAATTTACAACCTGACGTAGATGGCTCTTTGAAATATCTTTCCCAGCCCCTTTAATATGTCTTAAGGATACTCTGTTATATTTAGCAATGTTTAACCTGTATCTGTTGCTTTTTATAGGTTAATTATGCAGTATCTGCTAGACTAAAGAATGTGTAGTCTTCTGATCCTGCTGCATGCCAGTTAAAGATTAATTGTGACTCTCTTACATGTAAGCCTGGAAAAATTAAGCTTAATGAGTGTAGTATTTGTGGTCAGTGTCATTTGGAGGGGAAAGTTGTCTGGTATAAATGTATGATCGTGTTATCCAGCCTTACAACTTGCATTTCCAGCATGTGAAATTAGAGCTGAATTTGAGCATTAAAGGTTCTGTGCTGAGTGTTCAAGTCTAGTCCTTCAAAGTTGGGACCTCAGGGCTCTGTGGACCCTTCTGCCACCGGCTTCTGCTCTTCTCCCCCCTCCCAGAAAGGCCTCTTTCAGTTCTGGAATTCATAAGGCTGATTGCATTGATTGTAGTTACAAAGGGATTGACTTGTCTGGGTGGATTTGACAATCCTGAAGCACGTGCTGCTGCTACAGGCGGAGGGAGTTGGATGCTCTTTGGAATGAAGTGAATTTCTCCAGTGGGCCAATTAGTTGTGGCATTGGCAATTTTACTGCTTGGCTACCAGAATTTGCTCGAGATGCTGATGAATAAAACTTCATATTCCTTTTCTCGTTGAAGTTTGAAATTCTTAAAAACATACAACCCAGAACAGAACTGAGGTGATTTTAGTTGTCTTTTTTTTTTTAGAGAATAAAATGCTAAAATCATAACGCTCCATTTAGAAAAGGACTGTGAAGCCGAGTGACAAGATTTTAATTATCTGGACTTATAAATGGTTCAGGAGAATTGGTTTTGACTCTAGGTGCACCACAAGGCATCTCCCAATCCTGTATTTCGGGTAGGCCGGTGCTCTAGTGAAGCCATTCAAATTCTTGGTTCTCAAAAGGTTTTTTCATCAAGTCCTTTCCTGCTACGATAACCAGTGAAAATCAAAAGCTTCTACAGCATCATTTGGTGGAGTGGAATAATTAGCCTTTTTGGCTCTTCTTCCTTCAAATGATGTTACCTTGGAAAACTTTTTTGGGGAAACTTAAGCTCTTGTCTCCTCCTACTGGGTGAGGTTTCCTCAGCAGCGCTGAGCAGGAGGGGTTGGGAGGTGTGTGTCATCTTAGTCTAATGACAGGTTAAAATGTCTTAAAGGTCTGCAGTTTTATTGCAGGGCAGATCTGCTTCTGCTATCTGTGCCTGGCTCATTCCATAGGTATTTGAAGTGGGATTAATTTTACTAGAGCTTTGTCAAAAGCAACGGGTTTAAAGTTTTAGAACGTTCCTTCATTGCAGACATTAGTTCATCTGCTGCTTTTAAACTCCTTTCCTTATGGGCATTTGTAGCTTGCTCTTGCCTCCATTGGCCTCTTCTTGTTGAAGAGTGAATTTATTACATTCTAGAGCAAGGTGAAGCAGGGTGACAGCTCTGTAATTGCTTAGACCTTATGCAGGGAGATGCCTTTTTGCCTTTTCATACGATTGCATTCAGCAACAGCCGTGCAGGAGCAGAATATCTGTCTTCCAAAACACAGTACGAGCAGAAACATAAAAGCAGTTTCAAGGTATCACTTGCAGTAAAACACGTTCATTCATCTCCATGGTGTCCGTAAACACGAGGCTATGGGTGTTTGGGAGATAAAATGGTCATAGGTGAAGTATGTTGGGTGGTTTATAGCTTTGTTTTGGTTTTGTCTTACAGGTGTGTCTGTACTTCATTATTTTTGGAGGCTCAGAGGGAGGAGGCTCAGGCTAGAGCCTGTGTGCCAACCCCCCCTCACTGAATTAACTGATGAGAGGCTCAGGAGTGTGCTGTACAGGTACACTCTCAATATTGACATCTTTACACCCTGGCTTTTGCCCTTCGTTCTGAGGGAGATGGAGGGTAAATGTGTTTTAGACCACAGGCTCGCTCAATAGTTCTCACTGTGTTGCACTCTCTTGTAAAACCAGCTTGAGGTTTGTAGGAGGTAAGAAAAAAAAAAGTATCTAAAAATAGGTAATTGCCTTTTTATGGAGCCTCTGAAGTTATCTCTGCTTAAACCTATACTTTTTTATTTTGCAGGCACAGCGCTATGCTGAAAATTCTTCTGTCCTCAGAAGAGGTTGTTTTTAAGAGATGGAGCCTATTGTTAAACCCAGCATTGTCTGCAGTTTGGACAGCTCTTTGTGCAGCTCCAGTGCTTAATCCAGAGAGATTTGGATTTGTAGATTGAATAAAGGTCTCTACGAGACGTTTATAAAAAGCTGTTCTCATTCTGATTTTTCTGGGCTGTAGAAGACCTTGAAAAACCCCAAACCTTTTGGGAAGGGCTGTAGTCCTGTAGGTACATGCGTACCAGAAGATTTCAGATTATAAATCTTTACTAGAAGCATCGAATCTGAGCTGTGTTACTTCAGCTGTTACATTTGCTAGTTTTCTGCTTTGCAAGCATGTTGTTTTTAGAATCGGTTGAAGTTTATTGGGTAACATTGTTTTGGTTTTATTGCCATAAAGAGGTAACATGGTGAGAAGAAGGCGGCAGCTCTTCCCCGCTGCTCTGTAGGACGCGCTGCTGCAGGGGAATAACAGCTGGGATTTGGAAAGATTCACTAATAATGAGGCTTGTCAAAAAGTATATAAGCCCTTACGTAATATTTCTTACACAAACAATTCTGTTAATAGGAATAAGCCCTGGATGTTTGCTTTGCAAAGTTGCTGACTGAGGTTAGAAAGAAACTTCTGAGTCAGGTTCGCCTTGCGTCGATCATCAACTGTGGGGTTGGCTTTCCCTGGGGTACCTTTGTCTCACAGATTATTGGAGGGACTCTCCTTATGATGTGGGTACCCCTAGTAAGTTATGCATTTGAATTTCTTAAGCCTCACTTAGGGCTGACTTGACTTGAATTTGGGTTTTATGTACTCAGTCAATGACTGGGGAACCATTCCTTCAGCGAGCCGAAGTAGATGGAGATATTCGGTTCAAGGCTGAATGTTGGTGTGAGCTTTGCTGATTTTGTGCTAAGGAGCTCTGGGTTCACGAGGACCAGTTTCCATCACAAAGGGGTCTGGTGTGTGGGTACAGGTGTTAATAGGGCATTTTAAGGTTGTAATAGTGAAAAACCTGGTGAATGGTTTCACCAGGAAAGGTAAAAAAACCATTCCTTGAGCTCTAAGGAATTTACTCTCTGGGGTAGGGAGCAGTTCCTTTGTGCATATGTTAAACTCCACTTGGCTCTCACAGAAATTCTTGCTCGTTTAATTAATGAACTGGCATTGTCTACTGCTAGAAATTGTGCCCTGGACCAGCAGGACTACCAGCTCCATCCAGCGTGATCATTCTAGTGGTTTCAGCAATAAGTTTCTAAATAATTCCTAGTTTAATTCCCAAATATTTTACCCCCTTTTGTAATTAATTGATATTTAATTTGAATTCCTCTGTATTCAAGCTCTTGCATCCAAATAGAAAGCTGGCACAGCAAGACAGTTTATTACTACGCTGGGAGCTGGCCACTCGTTAAATAAAGCGAAGTGTGTGTAGCCAAGAGCTGGCAGAAGGAAAGCTTTCAGGAAAATGTAAAGGCGAATTTCTTGGCAGATGTTTTTAACCTAAGACATTCTTCTGGTGTCAACAGTTTAGAACCCAGTGCCATAGGTTGTATTTCTGATGATCTCTGAAAGATGTTTGCGTTCAAAGGCTGTTACTGTAGTCTCCTGGAGGTCATCTCTATCTATTTTTATTGGTCTTGGATTCCCAGACACGTACAAGAGCCCTATTGTCAAGCTTTTTTACCAATTTTTAACAGGCAGTCCAATCCCTTAAATAATTTTCAGTGTTGATAAGTAGGCCTAGATGGCTTGAACAGGCTTTGGGTGCCATGTTGTGGAACAAATGAGAGCGGTCACAGAAATGCTTTTTTCTTTTTTACCACTCTTAACCGGTAAATTCTATTTCAAACAGTCGATGATGGAGGGGATTTAAATTAAAGGGAGGTGGAAATGCCTATTACAGGAGCTGAAGGGAGCAGGGAACACTGTTTCTTCCTGATGCTCATCAAATTTCTCTTCCAGGTGAAACATGCAACCAACCAAATTGTGATGAACTGTGCTGACATTGACATCATTACAGCTTCCTATGCGCCAGAAGGAGATGAAGGTAGGATTGTTTTTTTTTTTCTGGAGTTTTTACGTGTTAGTCCATTTAATTTTTCATGTGAGACGCTGTTGCCAACTCTTCACGACTCTGCAAAATTGCGTAATAGTTTGATAAACAAACCTAACCCTCAAAGCACAAAATTCCTTATCATACCTTTATTCTCTTCTCATCATGAAGATTTGTATTATGTTTAAAAGTTACCTCAAACTTCCGTGAAATCTATGTTCTGCTCCATTGTGCCTGTGTGTTGTAGGCAAAAGGATGTTTATTTACATTTTTATACATCTTTATACCAGGTAGTTGTGCAAGAACATGATCTGTACCTGTGGACTTCACGGTATTGACAAAATCTGTGACAAGGGCCCAGATAAGGCCCTCATCAATAATGGCCTGCAGCAGGAAATGCTCATTGGGAAGGACTTGGAAAAGTACAAAGGACTCTAAACTAACATTTAGCAGGATGTTCCAAGCGTAGGGCAACATGGGAAAAGGTGATTGTGTGGAGGAGACAGTGCTTGGGGTCCAGTTCAGTGAAAGACTGGAAGTTACTGGAAGAGTCAAAGACACAGTTATAGCAGTTGACATCTTTCCCAATTATATTTCAAGGAGATTTAGCAGAGGGAAAAAAGAGTTTAGCAATTGAAGCGTGAAATGATGAAGGTGTGGAAGATAAGCTCCTTGAAACAGTGATGGTCTAACAGTGAGCAAAGCCATTCTGGTTTTCTACTGGAGCCATTGCTGTTTCAAACACGGCAGCTGTTTGGTTCACTGTGTACGACTGTTAAGTCCTTCAGCCAACAAAAGGCTCTGTTGAGCTTCCCTTTCTATAAGAAAAATGCCACAATGATGTCATGAAGCACTTTGTTAAAACCATGATTGTGAACTAAAGGAATGATCTTGGTGGACAGGAGGAAGGTGTTCCTTTGATTAGGTTTAAACTTCTCTAGCATGCTTATGCCCTAGCTGAAGGAAGTCAGAGAGAAGGGCTGTGCTTAGCCCAACACCCAAAGAAGAAAAGAAATCTTAATTTTCTGGATTGGATTTCACTGAATTTTTAGAGTTGGAAGGGACTGTAGAGATCATCCAGTCCAACTCCCTTCCTGAAGCAGGGTTGCCCAGAGCTGGAGCATGTTCCTTGGGACGGCATCCAGGTGGGGCTTGCAAATCTACAAAGTCTCCAAAGAAGGGGACTCCACGACCTCCCTGGGCAGCCTCTGCCAGGGCTCTGACACCCTCACCCAAAAGAAGTTTTTTCTCATATTTGAGTGGAATCTCCCATGGTCCAACTTCTGCCCGTTGCCCCTCGTCCTCTCACTGGCAACCACTGAAAAGAGTCTGGCTCCCTCCTCCTTCACCCCACCCTTTAGACACTTATAGGCGTTAATAAGGTCTCCCCTCAGCCTTCTCTTCTCCAGGCTAAAGAGCCCCAGCTCCCTCAGCCTTTCCTCATCAGGGAGATGCTCCAATTGATTTGGTAGGAACGATTTCAGTTCTTGCTGTAATGACATTATCCTATGGCTAATAGCGTTGTATGTGGCAAGTCTGCAATGAATCTTTGCATTTGAGTTGGTTTGACTTTTTTATTTTTACTGTAATATAACATTAAAGAAACCAGAGGGCTTTTGAAGTGCAGTTGGGACCGGGCGAGCGGTGGGTGGTTGGATGGGGAGCTCCAGCCCAAGGAAGCGGCAGTGTTTTGGGTGGGTATGTTGTGGGAAAGCCAAGCTGTAGCTCAGGAAGGGCAGCGGCAGAGAAGAGTCTTCCCAAAGAGCCTGGATTTCCAGCCACCATTCCAGATGGTGAAAGAATAGAGGCCTGTCTCCTACGTGCTGGGTTGGGGCTCCCGGGGTTGTCCCCTGGCACTCCATTCCCGCCTGCCTTTCGCGCGCCGCCGTTGGCGCTCGTTAGTTGATGGGCTGCGCCGCGTTGCTGAGCTCTCCTGGAGTTAGTTCTCATTCTGAGTAATGAGGCAAGAACAAGAGTGGTAGCAACAGCAGAGCGTGTCTGGAGTCCCTTCCACCAGCCCAAACCACCGAGTCATTTATCATTTTGTCATTGAGAAAAATGAAAATAAATGGAAAAGGTACCTAGGAATAAAGTCTCTTTCTAGTCAAACCAGGAAAAATACATATAATAGAGAGGGGCTCTATTTTAATGTATTATATCTGTCGTTTTCAGGGCTGATTTCCCTCTCATAGATGTCTATTTTTCTATTCTTTAGCAGTGATATGCTCTCCTTGTAACTTCCAAGTCTTAATAGCAGAGCTTAGTGGAGAATTAAACCCAAATATGCTGGATGTGAGTTTCTGTGCCTTAAATTCCTTCACTCTGATTTTCTTCACTACCCTCAAACGTGGCTCTCTGGCCACCAGGATCACGAGCCCAGTGCTCTGGCTGCAGTAACAGGCTCTCACCCCTCAAACTCCCGTATCAGAAATACTTGAGATGTAGCTTAACCGCGTGTTTACTGTAATTAGATGCGGGCTTTATGGGGTTAAAACCTATCTTTCAGTTTGGGAAAGTGCCAACCAGTGTAATGGCTTTGGAAGTAAAATTGCATGAAATTGGCAGACTATTTGCTGGCACCTGTTGATAGAGATAAGGTCGGGTTTCCTAATGCCACTATTGTGCCCTGCTCTTGGATGGTAATTGTATAACTGGTCTCAAAACCAGTACACGAAATACAGCCCAGTGACCCAACTGAAACACCGGCCAGATCGTTTGGATTTAGTTCCTCAGGTGAGCCTCCTCCCCACTGCCTAGAGAGTATGGTTGAAAATAAGGGAGAAATGAGTGATGTTTTCTCCTTTAAAGGCTCGGGTGAGAATTTGTTACCTCTTTTAGTTCTGTACCTCAGGGGGGAAGCATTTGTCTCTTGCTTGTCATGAGATGAAAGATAATCGGTCGCTTATCTTCTTCCAAGTGTGGGTCTGTTCTGAAAAGGGGCTGTGGGAAAAAGAGCTCCACACTTTCCCCTGTGTGTGGAGGTGATCTGCTGGCTTTCGTGCAGAATAGTTTATTCTTTTCCTAATAATTCCTGGTAGCCTCGAGTGCCTACTGCACCGTTGTACGCCAGAAATCCCCACTAGAACTGTGGGCTGTGCTTCCCCCTCCTTCCCCCCCATTCACTCTTCCACAGATGGATACAGCAGAGGGCAGAACTTTGGAATTTTAATGCAGATTTACAAGGAAATCAGATTATTGCCCAATATTTGACAGGAAGCTGAGGGGAGGATCTCTGAAGCTTTAAAGTCAAAGTAAAAAAATTTCTGCTGCGTGATCCGCAGCTGAGTGGTGGTGAATTATAAACAGGGAGAGATCGATTACTCAGTACTTCAGCGTAGAAAAATGCTCTGTTTACTCCCAAAACCGGTGGAGTGGTTGTGACCGGAGGCTGTGGATGTGCCGGTCGTGCCAGGTAGGCTGTCATGGAACAAAGCTACTCAAAAGACCCAACTTTTCCGTAGCTGAAGTTACAACTGGCTCCTCCCACTTGTCAAAAGGAACAATCGTTCTTGTATTTTTCCAGAAGCCGGTGGAAATTTGCATTTGTAGGGAAGTGTTTATACAGCAGCTGTAGTGTTCAGGTGCACGTGCTGCTCTGCCTTTGTCCCAAGGGTTGGCTTTGCTCAGCGAAATGAAGAACTGTGAAGGCATTCGTTCCTCAGCAAGCTGGTTCTGAAGGGAAATTTTAGGGGATTGAGTTTCACGCTTATTGACTGCCCAGAAGGTTGACCTTCTTGTGAATCTCTCTTTTAAGGACCTGTAAAATTGTGATAGAGTCATAACTGGTGAACTACATCACCAAATAATATAGGGTGGGAAGGAACTCCAGAGATCATCTAGTCCAACCCTCTGCCAGAGCAGGTCCACCCACAGCAGGTTGCACAAGGACATGTCCAGGCAGGGTTTGAATGTCTCCAGAGAAGGAGACTCCACCAGAGAAGGAGACTCCACCGCCTCTCTGGGCAGCCTCTTCCAGGGCTCTGCCACCCTCACAGGAAAGAAGTTCCCTGTCCTTCTTGAACTGGGGAGCCCAGAACTGGACCCAGTACTCCAGATGAGGCCTCACCAAGGCAGAGCAGAGGGAGAAGATGACCTCCCTCGACCTGTCTTTAGGTTGGAAAGCTTTTCAGATACTGTAGGATCTAAACCAGCTTCTGAAATTCTGAGATGATTGGAGTAGTTGGCAATTTCGGGTAGAAAAATGACCAGCAGCCATAGTGATGTTTGTTTAGCAGAAATAATTGAGTGAACTTTGATTTGTACTTCAACCTTTCAAAGGTTTTGAGGCCAGAACTCATTATTTCAGTCTTTTCCTTCCTAGTGTGGTAGGGACACGCTTGGATGCTTGTGCTAGAGGCTGGTTACACCAGGGCCTCTCTGATGCTTAAAAAAGCAACAGAAGATGACTGGTGCTCATGGAAGGCTGCGTGACCCCAGTGTCCCTAAGCCATGCTGTCCCTTGGCCTGGGAGCACCACCATTTCATGGTGAGCAGTCTGAAGTCCTGCTGCTGTGGGAAGGGACAATGACACTTCTCCTCTCTCCCTCTCTCCTGTTGGCATCGGTGTCCTTACCCTTGAGAAGCCACGTGGGTCAGGAAACTGTCTCTTTGAAGGGAAAAAATAAAAAGCAGCTTGGAGACATATCATCTTCCTGGCCCTGGTGGCTGTGTGTGAATGTCCCTGGAAGGACAGGAATGGGAAGACACAGCTGGGGCCAGGTGGGAAAAATGAGATGGGTGTCTCTGCCCGTAGCAGATTGGATTTTGTTTAAGCCAGTTGTGAAACATTTCGTTGCTGTAAAAAAGCTCATCATCATGCTTTCTCCTGGAGACAGCTTGATGTAACAGAATTTTGAACGGTAGGATTTTTTTGGGGAGGACTGGGCTGGGTTGAAATGGACAGTTTGGGAATATCCCAGAATCCTTCTGACTCCTTGAAAGGATTTTACAACCACGGGTTTGAAACACGTGAAAAGATGTAGAAAAAGCCTGAAAGCAAGTTTGCTGATGACACAAAAGTAGGAGGAGTGGCTGACATACCATGACATACCATCCAGTGAGACCTGGGCAGAGAGGAACCTGATGAAATTCAACAAGGGCAAGTGCAGGTGCTGCCCCTGGGGAGAAATAACCCCCTGCACCAGCACAGGGTGGGGGGGACCTGCTGGAGAGCAGCTCTGAGGA
>BJBW01022013.1:0-17865 GCA_004320125.1 Scolopax mira
AGAGCTCACTCAGGATGATCCTCTCCATGATCTTCCCCAGTACCAAGGTCAGGCTGACAGGCCTGTAGTTTACGGGATCCTCCTTACGGCCCTTCTTGTAGATGGGCGTCACATTGGCCACCAAATGTCATTGATGAAGAGCTGATAAGAAGTTCTTAGAATATATAAAGATTTATAAATTGAACAGATATACGTGCCAGAGTTTTACAGAATGTCTTTGTGACTCCTGATACTATTCTAAGTAGTGAAAAAATATTGTATAAATAAACATGCAAAAAAAATGTTGAGTAACTATTCAGAATATGAAATAAAAGTAGTCTGTACTGTCATTGTAGTTAAAATAACAGAACAAGTACTAATGAAGAGTTTCAGCTGAGTGTATAATGAAATTGAGGTTGATGAGTAGCACAGGGCCATAAAGAAAATATCCCACAATACTTGATATATGCTAAGATAAAATTACTGCAAAAAATATGTGTAATTTGACACAAATAACTTGATAAATTCACACACATTGGAGTGTGCAATAAACAGGAGTGAGGAAGGTAGGAAAATATTTAAGAAAAACAAACAATCAGAGTGATATGACATAAGTACAAAAAAAACAATAGCTGGAAAAAGAGAACAGTCAATGAATTGGGGAAACAAATAATTCCCAACTTGATATCACTGTAAAGGAGAAACTTGTAAAAATGGTTGTGCTAAGAATGTCTAAGTTTCATTGGGAAGAAACAAAGTGGTTCCAGCTTGACAAGCATTATGATAGTAGAAAATACCAATGGAATTTGGACTAAGCCACCCATCTGGGAATAGTTTGGAGCTAGTGATTTCATTAGGTAGCTCTTCCTTGATGGCTACAATGATGAGCATTGATGTTGCTGCAGATAATTAGGCTGTGAATCCTAATGTAATATTGAGGGAAGTGGGTTTTTTGGACATCTTACAGTCCACAGCAAAGAAGGAATCTTCTAGTTTCAGTCATCCTCCTGCCAGGACCATTGGACTTGCATTAGCACCTCTTGGACACCCAGGCTCTGAACAAGAGACAGGACTTGTGCTTAATTGAATAGCTCCTAACTATTTTAAGAAGTTATTTCAGATTTAGATTCAACAAAGCAGAAACTGATGAAATTGAGATTTTAATTCAGGAAGACATTGTAATGATAGTATATTTGAATTACAAAACTGAACTTATTTTATCCTGATTTGCACTTTAAATAACTTTAAAGAGGAGGGAAAGGTTCTTTCATTTTTGTACACTATTGTTAAAATATTTTTTGTAAAAGCTCAGTTTTCTGTTAATGTAAGAAAGGTCTTTGGCAAGATTTTCTCCTCTCTATACCCCAGACTGTTCCCTTATATGAAGAAGTGTCATTGCGCTGGCTGATACTTCTTACAGTATGTAAGTTTTGAAACTTAAGACAGGGAAGATCACAGTGCAATAGAGATTGTGCTCTCTGTGAAGAGGGTAGGCAATAAAATCCTTTGCTAAGAAAGACAACTAGAAATTCAGCTCAGTGCAATTTGATTGGAAGGAGAAGCAATTTATCTTTCTGTGCAAATTAATGGCTTAACTGAACTGTGTTTACTTCAGACGTTAAGAGTATTGCATTAATCCTCTGAACAATTTAAAAGCCCTAAGCCCTCCAGAACTGACTTTTAAGAAAGCTGACAACAATATCAATAAATCAGCAAACTATATGTGAAGAACACTGGCTCTATTTTTTTTTCCTAAAATTTTATCTCAGAACTGTTTTAGCCTTTGTAATGTCAGTCTTATGCACAGAACAAGAAGTCATTTTTCTTTCCTTCCAGGTTTGATTTCTTCAGGACAGGAATAAAATACGATCTCCGTGTCCTTGAGCCCTGCAGCACACCCAATGAGATTTATTCCAGTCGCCATTATTTTACCCAGTTTGCCAGGCAATTGTTCTGAATAAGCCTGGCCTGGAGAACTGTGCTGGCACAGGGAAAGAATGCCACAGAATACTTTGTCTCAAGATCAGATTCCAGGTATCTTGTCCAGATATGCAACACACTACCATATTATTTTCCCCATCAGTACAATGAATGGCTTCCGCCCAAAAAATAAGAAAAAAAAATCCTTGAAGATATATAGATCTTCATATATATAAGTAATAATATAGATGCTTCCAAGAAATGTTAAATCACAAACAAATAACTCTATCAAATTGGAACCATGTCCAAACTCACAGCATGTTATTAAATAAAGTCAGTAACATTTAAATGACTGCACCTGTACACACACAAAAATAATTTCCTAATTAATTGGCTCTGCAGCTCTGATGCCCTAATAGGTCAAAAGTACATTAATTATTTCTAAATGAACAGAAATCTTTTACAGGTGGCCATAAACCCAGTGAATGTATCTTGACACTTCTGATTCTTGCACTAGGAGATAAGGTCAAATATTTTTCAGGAAACGTCATTGAAGGAAAGATGTTATATTATTATTGAGTGCAATTACAGAGATGACACTGTATAAACACATAAGATGGCATTGTCCTGGACAGAGGGAGCTGCACACTGGTGCAAATAGTACAGCTATATGTTTTGAATAGCAGCATATTGAGAAAGGAAGAGTCTGTGTCAGGAAAGAGCCCAGGGCTGGAAGAGAATGGGGGAGGTAGGCACTGGAACTGAGGAGGAATCTGAGGATAGGCTGATAAACACAGAGAGCTGCAGACATGGTGATAAAACCCTCAATTAACAAAAAAATACACTTAGCAGAAATAATGCTAAATGTTAATCAGGCCTTGCACTGTCATTCTATTAAAGTATCTCCACAGAACCACAATATGTTCTCTGAGTTCCATATTTACAAAATAGATTAACAACTTAAAAATTGAATGATCCAAACCTTTTTTAAAGACTGAAATCTCTTTTTTTTAATTTAAAGGAGAGAATTCATGTTCAAACAAAATATCTATAATCGTATATCTCCAAAATAGAACCCTTTATTTTATCACAATCTTCAACTGAAGCAATAAAATAGAATAGGAACTTTCCTTGAAAGTCCCTGTAAAAAGACTTATATCTTCTTTTTATATTTTGGGTGGTTTTATAAAGATGTGGTGACAACAAAAACATCTGGAATCAAAATATCTGTGCACCTGAATGAGAGATTATAGGAATCCAGAAAACCTCTGTGCTTCCAGGAGGCTTAGAAAAAAATCCTGTAGCCAGGATAGCTAATTCTTAAGTACAAACACAGTTTAGTGGAATGTTGGGCTTGTGTTGCTAAATCTTTCTGCAACTTCCAATAATAGTGTAATCTCGCTATTGCAACAGGTGACTTACATGAAGCTGCAGAAACTGCACACTTTATCTTCAGGAGGGAAGTGAAAAAGAAGGAAGACCACAATATCTGAAGAACTGGTGAGTATCGCTCAGTAGCAAAAACTATACAACAATAAAGAGATCTAAGTTCAATTATTTTTGTGTTAATATTTTTAATTAATTCTTTAGGTAGATAAAGTACATACATTTTGTTATTTTAAATCAGGTATCTTATCAAGTCAAATTCTTATAATACAGTTTTTGTGACTGGCCTGGACCTCAATATTACATATTTGCTGCTGTATCAAATCTTATTTGATTTACTTATTTGCCGAAATGATGAGGGTTTTCAGAAAAGGAAAAGGTGTTATTCCCAAGGATAACTAAGAAATTTGACTGCCATTCAAATAACAACAAAGGCACTGGCTAGATAACATGCAATGCCACTACTGATTTGAACATGTACCACTGGGTTGCATACATTGGGTGAGCTAAGGTTTTAATTAAAGAAATCCTACAATTTTACTAGAATTTTACTATAACTGCTTTTTCTTTCATCCCAGGCATATGGTGAATGGTTCCCAAGAACTGACATCACCTAAATAATCATAGAATCAGAGAATGGTTGGAGTTGGAAGGTATCTCATTTGACAGATCTCAGATTCTGACTGGGTAAACACCAACCACTGTTGTACAGATTTCTCAAGATGGGCAGGAAACTAGAAAGTGATCTATATATTCATAGAAAAACTCAGTAAAAATCACAAGTTCTTCTCAGTTCAAACTGATTTTATTGTACAGATTTTTGCTCCATGAGGACACGAGGGTCTCTTGAAAATAACCTGTGAAAACCATATAAGCACAAAGTGGCAGAAAATTGATAAACAGATTCCAACAAGCTGATCCTAACCAATTGTGTATTTGAACATTTTCAGGTGCTAACAGAAAAGGAAACTAGAGTCTCGTTCTGTTTTCCTTTCGAAAATATTTGCTATACAACACAAAAAGATCAAAATAGGAGTAGGTTAATCTGCCATCCATATGTTGACTGTTTACTGTACACAACTCTGGGACTGCTCAACTACTATGAGCTGTTTTTCAGTATTCTTGGAATAAAGGAATTTGTTAAGAATTTGTAAATCCAATACTTCCTTTCACACTGCAAACTCATCTGGTTTTTTTGCATTTTAAGATTTTTCTCTCTGGGACTTTCTACATATCAATGATATCAAGGATATCAGATGAATGCTTCCAAAGATTAGTTTGTTTGGGATGAACATAACATAGATTTCACCTTGAGGTTGATCACATCGTTTCTTCTTTCAGAATAAATAAATCAAAATTAGTGTAACAAAGCATTTCAGAATTCTCACCATCAAACCACATATTAATCAGACCAAATAAAGAAAAGTAACTGATCAACTTAGAAACAGTTATTTCAAGGCAATGCATGGAACCACAATTTCTGCAAATTATTTGCCTTTCCATTGAAAAACAGCACTGGTCAGTAAAAAGATGGAGAAATAGCTGGACTGCTATGCAGTTTTCTATGAAAAGGTGAACTGACAGCATTAATAAAAGACTTGTATAACACACTATTGAAAATCTGATTTCTAACAACCTTTTTAAAAACTGAAAAATAGCAACTAAACAGATTAGGTTTTAATGAAGATTATTAGTCTTGACAGAACAATTACTTTATTCTATTCTTTTCTTTTCTCTGTAGATTCTTAGTGAAAAGCGAGACTGAAATGCAACCAGATGAACGTAAACTCATATTGCAAAATAACTGAGGATTAGGCTTGTGACCTTCAAAACTTTTGTCTCTCAGGCCAGTGGGGAAATTATAACAGTAGAGAATTTAACAAGTTCAGTTGTCTTAGCTGAATGTAAGATTTTTCTCCATAGCACAAGAATTAGCCAGCATCTATATTTCACTTTGGACAATACAAGGGCACCGGCAACTCAAAATGCTGTCACACCACTGACATGTAAAGACTGGCAATCATTTCACTAGTCTCTGATTTTCAGACAGTTCTGAGATGCAGATAAGCTATTTAATTACAGCAATTTTAGGACAGGAAATGAGGAGTCCTATCATAATCATTAAAACAAGACTCAGATAATTGTATTCCAACATATTCCTTATAATGAAAACACTGAAAGATGATGAAATAGCCTTGCAAATGGGGAAATTGCAGTAAAAGTAAGTGGCAAACACCAGTGCTCTCACTATGTGTTATGAGATTTTTAATACCATAAAGTAACTGTAGTATGTATTTTCTTTACTACCCAGAAAAGAGCAACGCTAGAGAAAAGTTAAAGAACTGGAACAATACAAATCCAAGTAATGATGCATAATCATTGGGCTTCCCTCCCAAAGGTATCTCCCTAAAGGTCCCATACCAAAACAAAATTGGGCCAGCACAGTATCACTGGGCAAAACTACTGTGACTAAGGCAAAGCGTGAGAGTGGTAGAAAGTATACCCTAATAACCAATGTTTTGTCAAAAGCACATCACTTGTTACATTCACTTGAGTATTTATTGATTCACTGAAAACTAAACACCTCATTTTTTGGAAGAACTTAGTGATTCTGCAGTTGAGGCCAGACAACACAATTATACCATAACCAACTTCTAGTAATGCATCCCTCATGAGTGATCCACAGAGTAGCAGTCCTGTCAGTCTTTGTAGCTATCATCCCCACGTTGTTATTTTCTAAGTTACATAAACATAAAATACATCAAAAACAATTAGTCAACATAAAAATTTTCATGTCATGCCATGGAGAGCTTTCATGTGACCTGCAAAGACATGCAGTTTATTATGGGGCAAATTGTCTTTGTTACAACATTTTTCCACTGCCACAGTTCAAAGCTTAAGGCTACTGGATATGGCAGGAAAAGTATGGAGAAAGAGAACTGGACAGAATGCATTTCACAGTAATTTTGTTTAGGATTCCCATTTTCTCTGCAAATACATTTTAAATACAGCGTTAAATTAATCACTGTAGTTTAAGCCACAGGCAAGTAGTTGAAAAAGGGGAAGGAAGTGCACTATTCTTGATATTGTTTAGCTCTTCAGGTATTTTATAGAAAAATATGGCTATTCTTTTTGGAAATGATTACTGATTTCAAGCAAGATTTCAAGCATAGAAGGGAATAAAAGGAATACATTTTGTTGTTTCAATACAAATGCTTCTCAAATTAGTAGTTGTAGACATGTTTATTCAAGATTCTACTTATGGCTTCTGATGTAATGGGTCCCAAATACATGTATATCTTTGAGATATACATACAGAACTATAAGGAAACGAAGGTAGATGAAAGGAGTAATCCTCTCTGAAAACAGATTAAAAGGAGCACATAAAGTATGCTGCCACCCAACCCCTGCATCGCTCATAAACATTAAATTACTTTTCAGAGCACAAATATGTTCCTTGACTTCACCAAAAGAAGCACACCAAAACGCAACTTACTCAGCTGTAACACAGCACTACTATTGAACTTTCTTTCTGATCAATAAAGCAGCAAACAGGCACTTTTACTTGTTTCCATTGCTATCAGCTCACACACACCCCACTTCCCATTATTGCTACCCACTTAAGCTGCGACTAAGAGACCAAATTATTAAGTCAGTAATCATTTGGATCTACCAGCAAATGCAAACAAAATATTTTTTTCCTCCCTTACATTTCTCCTACCCACCTACTTTCAAAAAAATGCCATGAAAGAAACACACTCTTTGCCGAAACGCAGAGTCTTCTCATTGCTCTGTAGTTACCAAGCTGTGAGAAGCCACTCAGTATCACAAGAAACTGGTACATTGAGCAGCACTATAACCTTACTGGTCTTGCTAAATTCCCACTTTCAACTTACAAGCTCACAGGCGTTTTGTCACCATAGGATCACCAGAACTCTCCCTAGAGTACGTAAAGAAGGTAATGCACTTTGCTGGAAAAGGCTTAGAATATTTGGGTTTGTGTCAAACCTCCCAACTTCTTTGATTATATGGGTTTATAGAACAAACTATATGATTTTGTCACTGTCACACAGCTGTTCTAATGATACAACAGAGCTGACGAGAGCATTGGCAGTTCAACATAGAAGTGGCATCCAGCTTACTGGCCAGTTGAGGGAGAAGGTAAATCACTGCAATCTGCCATCATTACCCTGACTGAGAGGATGCGAAGGACAATGCTTTGGAAAGAAAGGTACTTTCCCTTTTCCAAGATTCGTGAGACAGTTTGTTACCTTACATTTGGCCAGGGATTTGATTGCAAGTAGGTGCCAAAATCTGTATAACAGCTTGTAACGTTTTGCAATAAAACTGACATATATTGCCAACAGTGATTTTCAGTTTAGTAAAACTAACCCCAGTAAAGCAGAGAGTTTGTCTTACTCTCTGCACTCCTGCATAGAAATAAGAGGCTCATTCCAAGAGTTTACAGACAGGGTTTGTTCTTCCCTTGACACTTGCCTGTAATTCCCATTAATGGAAGTGGGAGTTTTGTGTGCGCACAGAGGGGAAAATTAGACACACATAGCCATCATGTTGCAGTTTCTTAAGGGACTAACTACTAATAACTACCTTTCAGCAACATCCACTCCTTCCAATTAACTTCTTTTCAGCTTGTAAGTCTCCAAAGGCAAGCATTGGTAAGCAGAGCACTCCTCAGTGTATCAGCACTGCTTTGACCTCTTTAGAAACATACAACGTATCTTCTGCAGCTTGTCCTCAAGTGCTTGCCCTAGTGTCCTAGTCTGTCCCTCTAGAGCACGTTATTACACTGATTTGGAATTAAGTAAGTGCTGGAGAACAAATTACAGAAAAGCATACAGAAACTGAAGACAGTGAAGACAGTGTCCCAACTGGCATACTTTCCTAAGAGCATCTGCCTCTGAAAGTACATAGAAGTTAAAAACAACAAAACAAACCACACAAAAAAAAAGGAGGAAGAAAAAACCACACCACCAAAACACTCCACCTAAAACCTAGTAACACTTCTCGATGCTGATGTTGAAGGTGTAACAAGGGTCATCTCATTTGAAAGATGTTACAGGCACTCGAAAAATGACAAAATGCAGTAGAGGCATGCAGTACAAATTGTAAACTCAATTTATATATTGTTTTACATGCAAATATATAGACATAAATTTTGAGGTCATCCCTAAGAGAATTAAACTCTTTCATTTTACATTAGGTTGTAAATTAACCATTAAATAAATAATAATTACCAAGTCTGAAAGACTTTTATCCACATGGATAAAATAGCACAAAACCAGTATTAAAAACAAACAAAGAAACAAACAAAAAAATCTTATATATTTCATTACAGTAAAAAAACCACAGTTGCTTATCAAACTTCTGAATTAAAAAACAAAACAATGAAAAACCTACAAACAAAGACACATCAGTGTATTAACAAAGATTTCAATTTTCTGCACTTTTCTGCAATTTTCATTAATTTTCTTTAATTTCAATCTGCAAAGCTAGATTGAAAATACAGCAGCGTACAACCTTTGCAAAGCATAAAAATCAACATGGTCTCTGCATGGCCATGCCATCAAAAGATGCTGCTGAGTAAAAATAATTGTACGTCATATGCAAAGTGATCTTGTTCCAGAAAACTATCCCAGTACAAGGACAAATACAGACTGCAACAGATTTCCCAAAAATACCAGTCAACAATAACAAAATGCAGGTAGAGACAAGTCACAAAGCAAAAACAGGATCACTAAGTACAGCCAGTATAGCAAAGAAGAAATTGATAGAAAAAAAACACTTTCTAACAGAGTAGAGAACAAGAGAAATTTCCTTTTTTTTGGACTGTCAAAGATCATAATTTATTCAAGATAGTGAAAGAAAAAAAAATAGGAGAGTGATACAGCAGGAGCAGCAGGCCACTTTACAGGAACCTGTTACTACTGGTTATACATCAAGGGTTCAACAACCTTTAACCTCATGAAAGACAGGATTTTTTCTTCCATGCTTTGGCACTATTGTTATAAATTAGTGTGGCAACACAGCCTGATGGAAGAGAAAAGGAGAATGTTAGTTTACCTACTGCAAATTCTCCAAAAAAATTTTTTTTTTCATTTGAGATTGCTACAAGCTTAAAATCTTAAAGTTTTATGGGAGAACCAATTTCTAATTTCTAAATGGGAAGGTTAATTTTAACATTTTTACACATAGTTTATTACACTTTTTTTTTTTTAAATGACAGCACAGAATTCTTGAGAGTATATTTCGGTTTTCTTGAGGAATATTAATAATCTCGTTCCTTTTAAAAATTAATCTAAATTAACTTTATTAAACTCCTAGAATTTCACAAAGATGGGAACTGTTTTTCTCTTTGTGTTTTTCTGGACCAGCTGTATTTACCCTATATTTGATGTTCAAATATAGCACAGTAAGGCTGTGTAAAGGACAGTAAAAAAGGTATATGGAATAAAGTAGACATAAAATTCTCATAAGAGAAAGAGCCTAAAGTAAAAAAGCGTGAGGATGGAGAAAGGATTTGAAATGACAGGAGAAAGGCCTAATAATAATGAATGTAAAAAAATAGGGAATGGTTTGTCACATTTCAGCACATGAGTAGTAGATATCATATTTACTCACAACTTGTTTGACTAAATTATTTCATGACCTTGAG
This sequence comes from Scolopax mira, assembly GCA_004320125.1. Classification (NCBI taxonomy): domain Eukaryota; kingdom Metazoa; phylum Chordata; class Aves; order Charadriiformes; family Scolopacidae; genus Scolopax; species Scolopax mira. The sequence goes on from BJBW01022013.1 coordinate 9,959, forward strand.
CAAAGACTGTCTTAATACTCTGTGGCATGTTTATTCTAGCATCTATAAAACAGATGTCATTCCTCCGCCTCGGTAAATATTGCTCCCACCTATCTATTGGAAGGAATGACCTAAGATTCTGGCAAGAAGGTAAGTCAGATTTGAGTCAACGTTATTCATTATGCTATACACCATTTCTGGTTGGAGTTGTTCTTCTGTTATTGTTTCACTATAAAACCTGCAATATATTATAAAACTTGCTGAAGGTCTATCTTTCTCTCCAAAGAAATGAAAAATTCCACATCTTAACCACATGAATTCTGTTGGCAGTAATAGTCCAGCATATATAAGTTTCTGATTCTAAGAGACAGTGAAAACATTCACTCCTATAAATCAAAAAAATGTCCTAGAATAAGACAAATTGATGACCAACAATTTCAGAAATCAAACAGACAAGAGAAAAGCCACCGCTATGCTGAGTTAATAAAAGCCTGTATGTTTAGCTTATTTTTCATGTCAGTGTCCTATTTTTAAAGGAACACAAAAACTCTTGTTGGTAAACTTAAACTCAAAAATTAGGCACTTGATTTTCCTTTACCTATAGCTCAAAATTTAAGTTCCACCCTAAAGAGTCATGTCTGTATCGATTTTTAAATATGAGTTAGTATGATATCACCAGTTCTTCAGTTAGATAAAACAGGTTAGAAACACCACCTTAGCTCAACAACAACAAAAAATTTACCTGCAAAATGGATAATGGAAAGTTAAATGCTTGATGTATCTTTTTTACACTATAGTGTTAACAATGAGAATTTTTTTTACTCTTCTTACCCCCCAGAATAACAATTTCTGTGTGCTCCATAAAATAGGATAAATGAATGTTCCTGTACAAGTGGATTAAGGTAGTTCAACAGGACAGCAGGTTAGAAGCTATCTCGCCTTGACAGGAAAATGGAAAGAAATTTCTCTCTTCTCTTTAGCCCTAATGCAAAGCACACCAATTCATATTTGTATTACTGTACTGTAAGAACAGGTAAGTAGCCTCTTTGGTGATATGAGAAATGGGATGATCTAAAATTACAAATGTAATTCTGAACTCAACTACACTTCTAACACAAGTATGATTACTGTACAACAGTCATCCCAAATACAGAAAAGTTAAATATGTATACTATGTACATTTTCAATATTTTCATTAAAGAATGTAAAGAAAAAGACAGGTAAAGGATATCAATTTCTTCTAGCTGGATGATGACAGAATGAAAGGCAGAGAGGAAAAAAAAAATGTAAGTCATGCCCAGTGACAGTAGATAGAGAAACTATCTAACACAGTAGAGAGAGAAATTATCTATTCATGTTTCAGGGATAATAGAGGGCAGTAAAAATAAACCAAACATCAAAACTTTGAAGAGGTGACAATAATGGAAGGGACAAGACTGCATGACATCCACGTATATTATATACTTCAACACAGGTTCTAAGCAGAGTCCCAGAGGGGATGGTATGCAATGCCCATCACAGCATCCGTCCCTGGGACACAGTGACACAACAGCCACAGCCACCCAGCAACAACCAGCCACAATTCACACTTTGCCTGGGAGGAAGCTCTCTCTATCCTCCTTCTCACTCTCCAGTTTCCTTCTTTATAGTAACCAGAGGCTTCATCTCTACACTTCTGCTCAGCTCCCAGCTTGCCATCTGGAGTAGGCAATTTCTTCAGGGATCAGTCATCACTGTCTTTCCATCCTCCTAATTGCATCTTTTTCTAACCTGGGGTCTGACTACAAATAAGCCACTGTCTTCAGAGCAAAGAAGCCACACAGCACAGGGGAAAGCTCTCACCACACTATCTGATGGTCTAAATTTTCATACACATTAGAACAATCTAAGCCAGCCACTTTCACAGACCCATAAATCACGCAGTACCCTGCAGGCAGCCAGGACTGCAGCCCACCAGCAAAGCACATGCCCTGCGACTGTCATCACTGTTCTCAAAGGTGCCCTGCTCGACTGCCACTACCACTTCCAGGGCATTAGTGGGAAGCACGAGCAAGAAGCACAACAGATGAAAAGCCCTGTGCTGACCTGGAGGTATCAGAGGAGACAGGACCAGCATGTCCCCTGCTCTGCCTGTGGCCCCTGCCACTTCAGGAGGGACATAGCGTTCATATAGGTGTGCCTGACAAAGCCTGTTGAGACAGACACTTTGAGCTCCCAGCCTCTGCTGAACTCCTGAGTTGGTAGGGTAAAGGTACATTAACTTTTACTGAAATAAGATAAAGACAATTAGCTTCTGTCAGCACACTATTACCTCTTGGAAAGTAAAAAGACTCTGAGATCCTATTGATCTAACAAATACAGCCTTATTGGTTAATTTCCACCTTTCTTTCTCCTTTTTATCCATTACTGTACTTTCAACTACTCACTTTCTAAGGGGATATATCCCAATTAGCAATCCAACCTAAGAAACCAGTAGCTCCAACTATTGGACCAGAAAGTCCAATATAAATCTGTGCGCACATTTAGTAATCGGTCAGCACGTGAGAGCTGGCACATGCACACAACACCTAACAGGTATTTGCAAAACCTCTTTTTGCAGCCTAAGCATATGTACGGAGGGAGGAACAAGGCCACAAAGAGGGAAATAACACGTATGAGAGAAAAGGCTAGGAACATTTATTGTATAAATAATGAATACTAACCAGTTACAGCATAGTTACAGCTGCAATAATGAGGAAGAAGAAAAGGAATGCAGCTCAACTAATTCAATTTGTTAAAATTTAACAAATTCAATTTGTTAAAAAACTAATTCAATTGTTTTAGGATTTAATAGTATGTTAATCACTGCATGTTAATAATACATATATAATAAATGCATTAAACAGTTATAAAATATTTACTTCCCATGCAATAGTTAATATATATCTATAATACATACGTTCCTAACTGATCTATTTTCTGATTACTATACTATTAAATTAAAATTAAATATCTAGTTCTACATACTTATGCAGTTTAATTTAGTGACTTCTAACTCTACTGCATGTATTCTCATTAAAAAGTTAACATTGACTAGTAGTTTAAGTAATGTTTAAAATACTTTTACTTTACAAAACAGCATATGGAAAAGATAGCCTGGTACAGTCTGTACAGTCATTTCTTCATTTTCCAAAAAGGATCTGTGTTCTGGGTTTGTTTGGCCTGAAAGGCAGCATCACCTGTCAGAAGGTTCTAGAGGATGAACTCTAGAGGATGGAGTAGCCACTAGCAGCTTCAGCTGGATTTAAGCATATTTGAGTCTAAAATCACTTCTTTTATATAGGAATGTCTTTGCCATATCATACCATCATTCACAGAGGGTCACCTGGGCCTCTCTTTTGTCTTTCTCTGCTTCTCTACATGTGACAGTAAATCTGCCTACTTTGTCACACAATTGCCTTTTTGGTCTCAAAAGACAGGACACCTGTATTTTGGCCACAAAGCACATATGATACTTCCACATCAAAAGGCACCACGAGATCTTGGGTGCAGAGAAGAGACTTTTTGAACAATTCTTCTCCCTTCCCTGAGTAATTAGGAAAATCGTGAGGAAAGAGAACAGAGAGGTACAGGCTACATGGATCTTTCCATGGCCTCATAGATCAAGCATCCTGTTGAGAACACTCATGCTTGTGTCACCTTGTATTTTCTATGCAACACAAGTCTGACTATGTCTGAAGTTTATAACACAATCAGAATAGAATTAAACAGAAAGACAGAAGTATCTATCTCCTTTACAAGCTTTTTGTCTCTGAATCTCCCAGGCTGCTGAAGTAGATATACTAGGGCTGATAGAGAATATAATGGTTTTGCTAAGTTTTGTGTTTGTTTTTTTTTAATGGCATTTTATATAGAGTATACATAGAGTTTCACACCTCCTCTAGGCTATCAATTGCAGTTGTTATACCCGCTTTGACCATGAAAACTAGTGCCCTTTCTCATCCACACATGAGCCATAAGTATAACACAGCTTTACAGTCATTTCAAAGAAAAGTAATTTTTAAGTGCTTCATGATTGTTTCTCTATATTTTCATGGAAAGCGGAGAGCAGAAAGAAAACAAAAACATTATAAATAAATCAGTCGCAAGTATTTTACCCTATCGAGTTTTCATTTGTCATCAGATTTTGTAAGGCCTGTTTTGAGACCTCTATTTCTTTCTACATTACTCTTGGTAACTTCTTAAAGTAAAACAGTGACCTTTACTTCAGAGTCAGTGATCCTTTTGATTCTGTCAAATCAGTAATTTCTTCCGACTGTTAAAACAAAACTAACCTCTATTTTAAGGACTCTATGTTAAAGTGATTAAAAAGGAGAAAAAAACAAAACCAAAAACAAACACCCACAGACCCATGGGTTAATATTTATTATCCCTTCTATTAAGCTGAAGGTTAGAAATTCCTCAAGGCTGCTGATAAATTTGCTTCCTTGTTCTATGTTATATGGCAAACACAGTGACATAAAGAGAACAAAAGGATTTATGGGATCTCTTTGTAAATAGGTTTATTTCTTGCTTGGTTGCTGTCAACTATTTCAACCAACAGATCAAAGACATAGTATTGACAGAAGAGAGACTAAGAGAGACTAAGTGTATCTGAAGAGTACAAAACATAATGTTTCTTGGCAAATTGCAGATTTTTTGAGTAATGTGTACCATAATGAATGGTACGTGATTCCCAACAAGGTATGAGATCACAGGAAAAGAACTGCATGCTTATGTGTTTGCTTCAGTAAGCCACAATTAGAAACCAGGCAAGAGCTGCTAAACAAGATTCCTGACAAAGTGATGGAGGAGAAGGGATGTCAAAACATGAGGAAGAGTATAGCACCTTTCTGATCACAAAAAACTTCCTGTTAAGTGTTGAAGACATATTTTCATACTCTTAACACATCACCAGAAGGTTGAGCTAATGAGAGCTATTCAAATAGTAAAATAGTCTCAAAAAATGTAATAAAAAATGAAGTAAATATTGAAAGATGAAAGTTATGTGTATGTATGTTTCTAATGCACAAATCAATAATGAATAAGGTACTCTGGTAGAGAGGTGCTATTTCAGTGTGCAAAGGTAATATTTTCTTTTCATTCTGATTTGGAGTAAGACTGCTTATTTCTAAAGTTTATTTAAGAAGATTAAGTTTATAAATGTTCGTCTTTGTGGCCCTCTTCTGGACCCAATCCAACAGGTCCATGTCTTTCCTGTGCTGGGTACTACAGAGCTGGATGCAGTACTCCAGGTGGATCTCACCAGAGTGGAGTAGAGGCAGAATCACTTCCCTTCACCTGCTGGCCATGCTTATTTTGATGCAGCCCAGGATATGGCTGGCCTTCTGGGATGCAAGCACACATTGTCAGCTCATGTCCATCTTTTCACCCACCAGCACTTCCAAGTCCTTCTCAGCAGAGCTGCTTTCAATCCCTTCATCCCCAACCTATCTTGAGACTGGGGGTTGACCTAGCCCAGGTTGCACTTGTGAACTCATGAGAGGTTCACACAGGCCCAGTTCTCAAGCTTGTCCAGGTCCTGTTGAATGGCATCCCATTGCTCAAATGTGTCAACCACTCACTGTCTCTGTCATTGATAAAGATATTAAACAGTACTGGTCCCAGTGTGGACCACTGAGGGACACCACTTGTCACAAACCTCCATCTGGACATTGAGCCTTTGACCACTACTCTCTGGATGCAACCATCCAATCAATTCCACATCCACCAAACAGTTCACCCATCAAATCCATACCTCTACAATTTAGAGAGAAGGATGTGGGGAACTGTGTCAAATGCCTTATAGACATCCAGATAGGTGATACCCGTAGCTCCTCCCTTGTCCACCAATGTAGTCACTCCAGCATAGAAGGCCACTAGGTTGGTCAGGAAGGACTTGCCCTTGGTAAAGCCATGTTGTCTCAAATCACATCCCTGTTCTCCATGCACCTTAGTATAGCTTTTAAGAATATAAATGTGTTACTCTTTTATAGCTGTTCTTAGCAAATTAAATAATTTTCTTTTCTATATAAAGACAGTGGGGAGTTATAATTTAGCCAAGTTAGTCTTTAAAAATCTTCCTCTCCTATCCTTCTTCCACACACAGATAATTTTGAATTATGCTGCTAATGTCATCTATTTGAAAGCAGATCATCTTACTTTCTGTTTTCCTTAGACTGTCCCCCAGGAGATCTGCCTTCTTAAAAATATTTTTTTCTCTGTCCATCTAGCAGTTCTCACTAAATCTGAGTTCCTCAGCAGTGGATGCTTCTAGATCAGATTGAAAGTTGTTTGAATAATTTCCTTTTTTGCACTGTGCCTATCAATAATAAATTAATAGATAAATACTTATCAGTTAATCAACCTGATGAATTCAAAGACATTTATGAGCATCCACGGATTTTTTTACCCTCCCATAATGCCTCTTTACTTAAACTTCATAGTCTACAAAGTCTTGTGCTCTGTGTCATAAAATCGTCCATTAAAAAACACCGCACTAGATTCTTGATTTCATCTTTTGTAAATTACCAAAATGAAAAGCTTTTCTCCTTGCACTGTGGGATTATGGCTTTTCATCTTGATAAACTTGTCTAAGTTGCTGGTATTTTGCTCATGCTCTCCTTTGTTTAAAGCTATATCATAAGCCAATCAAAGATCCAATAACACCCTTGCCTAGTGCCTAAATCAACCTGTGTTTAAAACCCCAAAATTTTCCTATTTATAGATATCATAACCTGAAATACTTCTTTCAGACAGATAATTATGCATTGAGTTATCCTGCAACCCCTCCCCAAAAAAGGTATATTAAACTGAAATCTCTTCAATCAAATGCTTGATGTCATATGCGTCATTCTTTCACATACATGGACCCAACCAACCAGTCTATCTGGCCAGTAATTTTACAGGTATTAACATTTTCTTTGATGCAAATTAAGGTTTCTATCAACTACTTCTAACCTTGAGGAATTACATAGTTGAAAACTTATTGTACATGACCAATGACCAAACACTGTAATCTAAGATGACACTTGATCTATTCTTTTCCCAGCTTGAGTAAAAGCCTTAATGCACACTTATTATGTAAAGGGGAAGTGAAGGGTTGGGGGGGGGAGGGGGGGGGGAGGATCGGAATCCATGACATACTGATATAATCCACAATAACAGTTGCACCACAGAGAGTTTAAGTTTTGACATGTTGCTTTGTATTGTGCACATATCTCTACGCTGTACTGCATATCACATCTCACTGTCATATACATTAAATACAATCACCTGCTAGCAATAAAAGAACCAGGAAAATATTTCACTATACTTTTTTTGAACACAATAAGTTTTCATTGTATATTTTCTGCAAAGAATCTGCTTTTAACTAGAATGACACACAGAAGAAAGCAAATTGTTGGGATCTTAAATTAAAACAGTAATTCCACTAGAAATAGTATCTGATTAGCAGAAAGTACATATTCAAATGATAACAATTGTCAGAGCACAATTTCAGAATACAAAAAGAAAACAACATTCACCAGGAACTTTACTTGATAAGCCAAATAATGAATCGGTTTGATGATGCTGTATCTGGATTGATACTGTTTAGAAACAGAAAGCAATGTGAAATTAATCCATCATATACTCCTAAATTATGTCTTCACTAGATGTGACTACTTACATACATGCAGGACTTATTTCAATGCACTCTGAAAAGCTCAAAGATTAAGGATATGGAGACTTATTCTTATAATGATTTGTAGGGCCAAAAAATTACTCTGAATTTCACTGAATTTCACTGAATTTTTTTGGAGTTGGAAGGGACCATAGAGATCATCTAGTCCAACTCCCCTGCCAATGCAGGACTACCCAGAGCATGTCAGAGCATGCCTCTCAGGACTGCATCCAGTCGGGTCTTGAAA
>BJBW01022022.1:2982-19837 GCA_004320125.1 Scolopax mira
GGGGTTGGCAGGGGCTTGGACTGGGGGCTCTTCAGAGGTCCCTGCCAACCCCACATCATTCTGGTGTCCAGCCCATTTCCAGTGCATACATAGTAGCAAGAGCAAGGTGACGGGCCCACCGTGGTCTCCTGCCTTCCTGCTCAAGGGCACACTGAGAAGCAGTGGAATCCTGCTGACAGGGGACCTCCTGCCCCATCCGCATTGGAGACTCCCCCACTTTCATCCTTCCAAGGCCATGGACACATGCACAGAGGTGTGTGAGCCCCCAGTGGGCTCCAATGGCCACCACCAAGGGGCTGTGGGGGATGGGAGGAGATGGTCCATGAAGGACCCTGCTCAACACCAAGCAAGGTCTGGGGGCCGTGTCACCCCTGACCAAACACCCTGAAGGCACTTCCCAGCTGTGCTGTGCAGCCACACTCAGAATATTTTTCTGAGGAATATTTTAGGTTCAAAGTACAAGAATTTCAGGCTGCTGTAAATCTTCCCGTTGTCATGGCAACGTGATGCATTTGCTCTCTGATGAGTTCTAACCACGCGGTGGGGGGATTTCTGCCGGCAGTGTCCATGCTCCCCATAGCGGCTCCCCAGCCTGCTGCCCTCAGCCTGACATCCAGGACACCCCCACAGGAAAACACCCTCAAAATGGTCACCTGGAGGCCACAGGGGAGGAGGGATGTCGGACAGAGAGAAACAGAGCCTGGGCCATGGCTGTGATGCGGTCCCTGGGATAAAACTTGCTGGATTCAGTACAGGATGATGGCACCCAGGACGCTCACGTACAGCCCGTCCTACCACCGCAACACCGTGGAGGGGAAGCCAGGGCCAGGGCCAACTACAGCCCCTTCATGGGCAATGCCCATGAGCAGGGTGGCTGATGGGGACCGCTGACCGAGTCCCTGTGTCATCTAGACATAGGACAGATCTCCAGGAGACATTTGATTTTGAACTACATCACTTCTCATAGAAAACCACTTTAAAAAAAATCAGAGAAGCAAATATTAAATGGATGCCTGTCATGGTAGCTGGCAGATTTAGAAATTATTAGAAATGGGAAATAGCCACTGGAAACACAGGGAAAATATCCTGCTAAACTCAAACCGAGCCAAGCCAATAACTCTAAGCACAGTTCTTGGGGAAAAAAGTGCAGAATTACTTTTAGTGAAAGTGCTGAACGCTGCCCAGTGATGAGCACAAATCAGTTGGTGGCCTGGACACCTTTCCAAACTAAAGGCCAAGACACGTGCTGATCAAATGAGTATATCCATGGTGTGCTTCCAGGGACCAACACCACAAGTGACACCAAGTGATGACAGGATTGGCACCTGAGAAAGGCCATGAGCTGACAACGTCACCTGAAGAGATGCTCAGTGCTGCTTCACCAGAACAGTCAATCTGGGCTTGCTAGGTCTGAGCTGTGGGGCAGTGACACCCCCGAGAGGTGGTCTCAGGGGTGTTCCACCAGTAGGCAATGTCACAGCTACAGAAATGCTAAGTTTGGATCCACACTGTACAAGAATTTTGGTAAACATGAAATTTTCATCAAGAAAAAAATTAAAAATCTAGAAAAATCTGCCTGCACCATTCCGCCCCCATCCCAAAAGAAGGCAGGAGCAGCAGCCAGCCCCTTGGAGGTGACTGCTGCCACCCATCCATGCTGCACTCCCCCTGTGCACGTCCAGGACTACGAGGAGGTGAAAAAGGGCCACTCAAAGCACCAGAACCACAGCCAGACCTGTGCCAAGGTACTGGCCCAGCTCATCCCCCTGCCGTGCGTGGCTGGGACTGGCATCTTTGGTCTTGACACCAAAACAAGAACAAAAGACACAGAAGAACAAGAATGCAATGATGACAACAATGTGTTCTATAAACTAAATATTAGTTTGTTCATATTAATTGCTTAGAAAAGAAAAATCCCAACTGTATATTGAGCTGACGATAGGTAAGCTAACTCTGAAATAATCCTACTGGCGAGCTGCTTTCACCAAGTTGGCAAAAGAAATGCAAAAAACAAAAAAAAATAGCACAAAAAAAAAAAAAAAGGAGGGATCCATCTTGCAAGGGCAGAAAGCTTGCAAAGGCAGGAGGTCCTAGATGTCTGTCTGTGCTGGCTGCCTGAGCGGAGCGGGAGAGCCCGTCCCAGCCCCCTCTCCCCGCTGCCACCGGCACGGGCTCCTCACCGGGAAGGTGCCAAAGGGTCGGGGTCAGGTTCACAGGGGGAAGTAGAACACGGTCCATGGCAAGACATTCCCAGCAAGCACCAATTACTCGGCAATGAGACACAGACCAGGTTGTTCAAGGACCCACTGGTAAAAGGGAAGGTACTTTATAATCCTTGACACAGGTCAGGGCAACTGCTTCAATTCAGCCTGTCAAATAAATCACCTGGTCACCCGTTTCCACACTCCACACAAGAGCAGTCACCACCTCTTAGATTCAAAGTGCTCCCTCCCAACAGCAGAATTATCGCATACAGGTTAAAAACAAAGAAAAAGACAACCTCTGTCTCAGGTTCACAGCAGAAGGAAGGGCAGAGGGGCTGGAGAAAGCAGCCTGGGAACAGCTCTACTGCTCACTAATACATTTATCATAACATCAAGTACAAAACCCCTTGAAGCACAACACAGTGTTTACAGGAGTAAAGGAGAAGGTATCCGGGTCACACAAAAGGTTGCAAACCCAAAGTTTCCCAAGTATTTAATTCCAGAAGCATATTAAGAGGACAGTACTGTAGCTGCAAAGGCCCTCTCTTGAAAGACAGGACGTCCCTGTGCTATCGGTGTGATTTAATTTGGCCCCAGTGCACCGTAACCCCAGTGAGGGGGCTCAGGCACTATTTCATCTGCCACAGTGGGATTTACAGACAAGGGAGTCACACGAGTCCCAGAAATGAGGGACAAAGCCTGCTTTCCAGCACGGTCCCAGGAGCACAGACTTTCAGCCGTGTTACATTTAGACTGTTCCCGAGGCTCTGGGGTGCCCAAGCTCCGATGGCCCCTGATCCAAGCAGGACCTGGGGTGTCTGCCCTGGCACACAGGAGAGAGCCGGGGGGGACCAGCAGAGCCCTCAGGAGCCTCAGAGCGGACGTGCAGGTGATGGAAACCTCCCTTGCCCCAACTTAGGTGCTTGGCTTCTGGCACCTGGGCTGCCTCGGGCCCCTTCCAGGGCTCCTCCTGGCCAGGAAGGCAGCTGGGCTGAGACGAGGCGTTTCTGCACAGAGATCAGAGACCTAGAAATGAGAGCACATTCCAGGAAAGCCTGGCTTTCACTGAGAACACCAACGAGCTCTCGCCCAGGCAGCTTCACAGGAAGAGGGCAATCGGGAAAACAGCTACTGCTTGTGTGAGCATCACAGGGCTTCTCTCCCCAGATGCTCCAGAGCTTTTCCAGAGCCCTCATCTAAGCACAGACTTGTGTCTGGCCAGCCTGGAGGCTCTGCAGATACAGCACAGGCCTGTGTCTTTCTGGACAGAAATTAGATATACAAGAGAGACACAACCGTGTTCTTGGCCGCGATACACAATGAGGTGGAGACAGGAAGGGAGAGAAATCTGTCGCGTGTGGCAGAAATGTAGCAGAGGAGATTGTGTGTGCCACAGCCAGACGGCAAAAAGGACAGGAGCTACCCACACTGTGGGGGGGGTGGGTTGGGGCAAGTCCATAGAGCAGATCCTGAAGCAGAGGAACTGGTGGAGGCACTTTGATGTTGAGAGATGCTGTGGGGGCACTTGTTTGCATGAGCAAGTCCATTAGGAGACCAGCAGTTGGCACGGTCACAAGGACAGCAAAGGCACCAGGGACACATCAGAGGCCGCAGCAGACAGAAGATCGAGGCCGTCACGAACACGGGCAGCGATGGACCACTGAGCCTGTACTGACATCAGAGCCCAGCTCAGCGCCACAACCCTCTAGGCATCCTCTTATTGCTCTTTTTACATCAGCCTTTCTGAGGGGAGGTCAGCGAGGAACCAACAACCCCAACACATGGTTTGCTGTTTGCTCTTCTCCCTGGGGGAGCACCCTGTGCTTAAAGCAAAAGTCTCGGGGAACCCTCTGATGTTCTGAGGGAGAGGAGTGAAAGATGAAAACTTCCTACCAGGGCTGGAAGAGCCAAATTGGTTGGACTTGATGATCTCAAAGGTCCCTTCCAACCATGAAGCTTCTGCAAGCCTCTGAATTAACCCTAACTCTTTGCTTTGAGCATTGTGCTCCAGAGCCCCTGGCTCCCCAACAGGGAACGACACACAGACCAGCCACGTCCTCACAACAGCCCAAGTACATTTGTGCAGCTACACCTAGGTCTCCAGAACGTGCAACAACCCCAGGCCCATCTGACGCCTCAAGAACGCAGGAGGAGCCTCCCTCTGCCCATGTTTTCCTGCAGGGTGGCCAGCACTCGGCTCCTGCACTGTGCCAGCGAGGATGCTGCGGTCCCACTGGCTCCAGCTCCAGCAGCTCCTCTGGCCAGCCCCCTCCAGCTCAGCAGCATGGCTTCACTCGGACAAAATTTAGGTCATCTTCAGCTTTACAGAGTTTACGGCTTCTTCGCTGAGCACGGTTTCCTGCACGCTGCTCTCCCCTGTGCGAGCCCCAGCCTGTCACTGAGGGGGGACCCTGCCCCATCCCCTGCCAACCACCATCACCGGCCACCGTCACCGCAGCAGGAGGGACTGAAAGGCTCCTGGCCAGAGAGAAGGCAGCCACAAGGGAGGGCTGGAGAGGGTGGGCTGGGGACCTGTTGCAAGACACGAGATGTGTCTTACCCAACAGCTTCCCGAGGCCAGAAGTGTGACGTGATGTGGAGTCTGATGTGCCAGACCTTGGCGTGGGGACGTGGGGACCCAGGAGTCACATGGGCAGTTTATTCATAACGCAGACTGCCACGGGGAAGAGCTGCTCTGCCTCGGTTCGCAGGGGATCCCTCGCCGGGAGGCTCAGAGGGGATCCCCTGTGAACGCTCAGAGCATCGTGGCTCAGAGGCACGCTACGATGCTCCAAACCACCCTATGAGTCCCAAGGCACGGCCAGCTTCTGCCTCTGCCTCCGCCTGCCCAAAATGGGTAATAACAATAAATGGCTGAGCCTGTGCCAGAAACAGGACAGTTCCAGGCTGCTGCCACAAAGCCAATGCTGACCAAGGTTTCCTCTCCCCATCCCCCAAATCCACTGTCCCCAGTGGGGAAGGGAGGGAGCAATAAAGAAAAAAAAAAACCCCAACTTTGTGCAGTTCATACAATCAGCTTTGAAGATTCTTTTCTATATCTTCTCAAGAGTTTAATCAAAGTATGTTTACTGGGTTTCTCGCAGCAAAATGAATCACTTCAGTTACCATGGCAGCGCTGCTCCAAGCAGCACAGCCAGCCAGCCTGGTTCATCCGACACTCCCGCGGCTGCTCCCCACTCTCCAGGAGGGAAACGCGGGGCTCCCTCCTGGAGAAGGCCTCTCGCTGCCGCGGTGCAGTGGGAGCAGGACGCTCCCCAAGGAGCTCCCAGCCCCAGGACGCTGCATGGGCACCTGCGCATCACCTGGACCACGCTCCGACAACCCGCGCCGCAGCCTAACGAGCCAAAGAGTAATCAACGCTGGGAGGTTATTTAGATTTGCTGGCTCAATGTTAAATATTCATGTGAAAGAGCAAAAGCGCAGGGAGTGCAAATGTCTCCACAGTTCCAAGCCGAGAGGCCACATTTACATTTTAATAGTGGAAAATTACACCGCGGAGCGAGGGGGCGCACAGCACCGCGCCGCAGGAGGCAGATTGTGCCCGGGCTCCTCTCCCGCGCGGGGAGAGCTTCCCAGAGACCTTCCAGGTGTGTCTTCTCCAGGAATGGAAACCAAGGGAAAAGAGAGGCAGCCCAGAACCTCTCAGCTCCAGTGAGGGAGCTGGTAATTTACCTCAGCACTGAGAAGTGGTCCACTGAGGGGAATTACAGCCTCATTAGGCTTTTTTAATTAAAAAAAAAAAAAGAAAAAAAAAAGAAAAAAAGTCATCCTCCAACCATTTCTCCAGCCATTTCCATTTGCCTCTCAGCTACTGACCTTCACACCTGATGCTGTACCCTCAGACACCATCCCTCAAAGCCACCCCCAGACACCCACCATCCCCCAGAGCCACCTGCAGACATCATCCCTTGGAGTCACCCCCAAGACACCGTCCCTCAGAGCCCCCCCCTCCTCACTCCCCCACCTGGACACAGGTCTCTCTCCTCGTCCCGCTCAGTGCCAGCCCTTCAAAGCTGGAAACAGATTTTGCTCTCCATTTGTAAAACTGAAATTGGAACTGCTAAAAACATGTGTTAATTCAACTTGCTCGTTTCCCCTTACAAGGGCTTCTGGAACGTGCTGCCATTCACCTGGGACGGCTACTCTGAGAGGAGATTTTCAGCCTCTTTCTTCAGATAAAACCCACCAGCCTGCTGCAGCTCAGCACTGGAATTTTCTTCTGCAGGACTTTATGCATTTCTCATTCCCCCGTTTCGCTGGTGACACCCAGCACATGGAGGGTCCTGCTCGGGCTGGCAGCCCCCAGAGCAAATCCCAGCGCCTGCTCAGGCCTGTCACAGGCATCAGGCAATTCAACCAACAAAGACAACAACAGAAAATCAGAACAGTTTAACTAATTGTTAGTTAATTGTCTGTCCTGGAAAATAATTCCCATACATACCCATGTACTGGGAAAAAATGCTTCCAAGACCAAAATGGAGTATTTTAAAACTTCCCCCACAAGGAAGCAGTATCCGACACTGGCTCAGTCACGTACATCCCAATCAGCAGGTTGAAAGCTCCTGAAGCAAAGTTCAAAAGAATTTTCAATACAGCTCACTGAGTAGCTGGCCTATATTTATAATACTCCTTCAAAAGCTCCAGGGATGGGGAGGCAGCTCTCAAAGGGCCAGGGGGATGGTTCCAATAACCGTACAGAGCTTAACTTCATATCATTTCTACGAAAAGCTGGGAAAAACGGAAACAGGACACTTATCAATTAATAAAAAAGGATTGAGAATTTACTTTATGTCACCCAGGTTGACTTTAAGAGCTCAAATCTCATGGAGAAAAATAACTGCTGACACCACAGCCTGGGTGAAACTGTTGCCCCTGTGACACCCTGATGACAAGCTCCCACTGGAGAAGTTACCGAGCACATTGTAACAGTCACAAACATGACGGTAACAGAGAATAACGGTTGGGAATATTTCCAGTATTGTCCAGGAAGCCAGTTCTTGGTACAGCAGTATTTATATTTTTGTCTTTATCAATGACTTAGTAAAAAGTGATTGATCACTGGCAATAGAAGTACCGGTGACGCAGTGACTGGTGCAGTGACATTGGTCAAACGTCATCGATGAAAGTGGGGAGATGGAGATTAGAGAGAAGTAAGAGATTTTTTACAATGAAGGTAGTGAGACCCTGGCCCAAGTTGCCCAGAGAAGCTGTGGCTGCCTCATCTCTGGAGGGGTTGAAGGGCAGATTGGAGGGGGCTTGAAACAACCTGGTGTGGTGGGAGGTGTCTTTAAAGGGGGTGCTTTAAGGTCCCTTCCTACCTAAACCACTCTGTGACATACAAGAAAGGGTTCTCACAGGTATGAACACAATGAAATCTTGGGAATTTCTTAAGACGGGATCATCTCAACATGCTCCATCACAGCCTGATGCAGGAAGAGAGAGAGAGACACCAACAGAGAACACAGGACAGTTCCTCAAGAAGCAGCGAAACTGAAACAAGTCCATGAGTCCTGACTCAAACCACCCGAGGTCAGGAGCAGAGGAGCTAACATAGCCATTGGACTAAATGACCTTTGAAGGTCCCTTCCGGCCCAGATGATTCTATCTCTCTCATATGAGCATCCTATGACTTCTCCAGTGGAGCATCCCTAGACTGGATCACTGAATTTGCTGTGCCCAGAAGAATATGCAACCCTCTCTACCCTTCAATAATTGAAGACCAGTTTCTGTCAGGACCCAAGAGCTGTTCTTGTTGTCCTACCACCTCCTACTGCATTTGTGGCAGAGAATCATACCCTTGCTTAGGAGCTGCTGGGCTGGTCTGACCAAAGCCTCACAAAGCTTAGCATTGTAA
This sequence comes from Scolopax mira, assembly GCA_004320125.1. Lineage (NCBI taxonomy): Eukaryota > Metazoa > Chordata > Aves > Charadriiformes > Scolopacidae > Scolopax > Scolopax mira. The sequence goes on from BJBW01022022.1 coordinate 11,062, forward strand.
GCTTCCACAGTAACGAGCAAAAAAGTCTTTGTAGAAGGCACACAAGGAAGAAGGGCACATACAGTGCTATTGTTCTCCATCTTCTCTCCTCACTACTGCCAGCTCACAGATCTCCATCTATCCTTATAAATAGAACAAGTTCACAGAATTGTCAGAGTTGGAAGGGACCTCTAGAGATCATCTAGTCCAAAGACTAGAGTTCAACAAGAAAATCCACATTTTTACACATTCCAGAATATTTGACAAAAACAGACAAAAACAAATAAAGCTTTCCATTGTACAAGAACTCATGTATTGCTTCCATACAAAATCTTTCAGCATCTATCTCCTTTAGCATTTTCAAAAATTCCTCTGAGAAGGGATCCAGGGGAAACGTTAGAAAGGAAGAAAAAATGTCATAACTTCTGTTTGTCATACACATCTACCTGAGAGGCCCTTCTACAGCACAGCTCCAAGAAAAAGTTCTCTCTGAGCTTGGTAGTGGCTAGAAACACTACTCAAACACAGAATACCATTAGAAAAATGCAGAAAGAAAAGCAGACGTCCTTATGCCACTGTAGAAATCCCCCATCTCGAAAAAGCCAGTAAGTCAGAAGAGGTTCAGCCCAGAGCAACATGGATTCAAAGACCTGAAATGGCATCAACTTCCCTCATGAGACAAAAATATTTCACAGACGGTGAATATTATGAACAAGTTATTGGATCTTATCAATAAGTGATATGAAGTCATAGTCTCCTGAGGAAGTAAAACACTGTCTTTTAAATCCTTTGAGGTGGATTTCATAGAATCATAGAATGGTTTGAGTTGCAAGGGTCCTTACAGATCATCTTGTTCCAACTTGCACTTGTTCTCCTCTTGACAGGGGAGAATTTGAGGAGTCGGTAGCATGGGAAGATGGTAGATTTTTCACATTCTGGGTAACCCCAGACTGAGGTCCCACAGAGCGTTTCTTACAGATGCTTGTCAGCACATGGACATACCTGGAACAGGCTTCAGATAAGGAGGGCACCTGAAGGGAGATGCTGATCACTGATCTTGGGTTTGCTCCAGGATACCCTCATTAATGAGAAGTAACTTATTCTTTGATTTAAGGTATAATAAAGCTGAGGCTTCTCAGCAACACCTGACAATTCAATGCCCAAAGTCTCACATAATCTTCCTAATATGCCACGCTCTAAATCAACTCCTTGGTGTCAGCTCACGCTGAGAAGGAACTAGGGAACAGGAACGTGCATCTGGATACACACTGCTCACACTGCTTTCCATCTGGGATGGACACCCAATGAGGACTTTGGTAACCAGATCATTTTTCCAACCTTTTCTACATCTTCATATGTCCAAATATCTTGAAAAAACCCACCCCAAAGCAGCAGGAGAGTGGAAGGCTCTGCCAGCAGCACTGCCCACACAGAGCTGATAGTGCACCAGGGTTGCAGGGCCTCCAGCAGACGTCAATCAAGAGACTAACCCATCCCAAAAACAGGGACACGGTCGGATGGCTGTGGGGTGGGTAACTCCCCAGCCCTGCCCGTACACAGGAGGAAAACAAGCGCTGTTACCGTGAGCTTCAGGGTGGGAATCAAGCGCTGGTGAGCTCAGGTGGAGCTGCACATCACTGTCCCCCAACAAAAAGGTGTTCCACATCATACAGGGCAACTGGTTTGGGCCTCGTTATGACTGATAATGAATTAATTCCTTTGACTTGAAGCTGGTGGTTGCTTAGTGACCATGAATCACAAGCTGATTATATTCAGCATAAGAAAAGGGAAGGCAGCCCCTTACGCACAGGATAATCTCTCGGCATTGAACTCATGTTACATCATTCCTCCAGAGCTACTCTCACGCAGGGAGAGAAAATATGAATGGAAATTGGGAGTTTCTAAAAAATTAGCAAACAAAGAAAACTTATAAAACCACAATTATGAAACAAAGCAACTATGCTTAAATGCCTATTTGGATAAGAGCGGCAAAACAAAGATATCAATTGCTCCTGCAGAATATATTTATTCTGTAATTATGGAAAATAATTGAAATCAATATGCAGTTACAATACACTCGAAAATCAATAAGGGGAGCTAAAAACATTAAAGAAAACCAAGTGGAGGAAACATCAAAAAAAGCTTTTGGGCTGCTTCATAAATGCAGAATTGTGTTCTAAAATGAGGAGGAAGAGGCACTTGTGTCATCACGACAGCAAAGCAAAAGAGGCTACTAAGTCACTGAAACAAATACTTAAAAACTTGCAGACTGAGAAAACTTCCCACAAAGATGGATTAGGGAAATTCTTAAGCACCCAGCACAGGATCCAACTGATAAAAATCCAAAGTGCAATTAACACCATTGCAAAGTTTTGAGTGACACCAGGTACCGTGGTGCACATCTGACCCCGACAATGGAATTGGACTGATAAATTTCACTGAGGATTTCAGTCCTGAACGCCCAGGGGTCATGCCAGGAGGCTGGCAGTGGCACCCTGGAGAAGCCCTGAGATTCAGACACCATCTGTTTCCTACTGACCAGCTTCTGGTGCTCCTGCTCAACACACAGCCTTTTTCCAGGGCCATCTCTGAGGGCTGTGCTGGGAACGAGACACCCAGCTCAGGACCCCTGTGGAGGGAGCCCTCTCTTTATATACAGCCCCTGCAAACCAACTCAAGGGTACTACAGTAGGTGGCTCAGGCTTCCCCAAGGCATTACAGTAATTGTGCTGAACTGAGAAGGTCTCCAGACCTGCCTGGAGCGGTGGGAGACAAGGCTCTGCAGCCATACCCCAGGAGACTCTCCTGCTGCTGAGAAAGAGGGTTAGGGCTGCCCTTTCCACTCCACAGAAATCGTTCCCATGCAGGCAACAGCAGGGGTGCACTGACCAACAGCCACTGGGATATAGCACAGAGGGTCTGCAGTGGCCTTGACAAGTCCTCACGACCCAACCACTCCCATCCAACCAAGAAAGTAAAGCGCAGTGGTTGCCATTTGTGGTATTGTCTGTCTCTAAAGACATCTCTAGAACATGAGACTAAGTTAAGAATCAGAAATGATGGAACAGTCCATGCACAGTCCAACAGAACTGTCCAATTCCACAGTCTCTGCAAATGTTTTCTACTTGTAAGAACCTGTTCTCCCTCCCCAGATTTGGAGGTTCTACTCTGACCTCCTTGGACCCCAGTGCTGGTGGCTGCAATGAAGCAAACAGCTCTGTCTGCCCCGACTGACGGGACGGAGACCTGAGCACTGGGAACCACAGAGGAGCCTGCACAAGAAGTCATGCAGTCCAGTGGGCCACCTACAGCTCTCACCAACCACCCGGTGCCTACACTGGGCACCTTAGTGCCCACTGTGCTCACCCTGGCTGGGCCCATGGCTGGATGCCTCTCAGCAGATGGAGCACATCAGGCGTTTTTCTGAAACACCGTTTCTGGGTTATTTTCACCTGAAAGGAACTCAGTTCACACTCTGCGGGCTTGCTCTACATCATTGGACAAAGCACAGCGAGTGGAGACAGCCAGCTCCACCTCAGAAGAACTCTTGGGGTCCAGACAGAAGCATAGATGAACGCTTGAAGAGCCTAGAAGCTCAGCTGTGTGCTGAGGGCTGTCCTGCAGAACAGAGCAAAAGCTGCTGCTGACCATCCTTCCTCCCACAGCCCTGACACAGCAGGTCCTCCATGAATACCTCTGGTGGTAGGGCCACCAATTCTTGTCACACAGTCAGACAAGTGCAGCCTAACACTGGGAACCTGAGGGGAAGACCTCTCTGGGAGCCATCACTCACCAGATGTGATGTGCCTCAGCCTGCCCTTCCCACCAGATTCTGGATTTCAGGATTTCTTCAGCTGCTTTAACAGAACTATTGGAGAAAAGACCAAGCACTGCCCCTTCTTCCTCCCCAGTAACACCAGTCTGCTCTCCTCTGGTCAGACACTCACACCTCTCAGCTCTTAATGAACTTCCAAAGACAATTTCTCCTTGCTGGGGAAGTTCACTGCCAGCTCCCGTGATCCCAGGTGGAAGCCATCTGGACCTGCTGGTTTGCCTGTGATTAGTTTGCAACTGTTACCTGACCTATTTTATATACACAGCCTTATCAAAAACATGAAGAATTCATCCTAGCTGACATATTTTCATGCCCTTTTTTCTTACACTTTTCCAATAAAAATAATTGAGCCAGTCAACCACAGATTCAGCTTCAACCACAGAAGAATTTAGGCTGGAAGGGATCTTTGGAGGTCACGGAGTCCAAAAAACTCCCTCTCTCAGCACAGACAGTCACTACCCTCTTGAATTAATAGGGCGACTTTCTTGCACGCACTGTTCACTGACATAATTATAAGGAATCTTCAGGCTTTTCCCCGCGTCCTTTCTGACTCTTACATCTTCCCACACACCCCAGCAGCCGTTTGTAGCTCTCGGCGAAAGCTGCCTGAGACAAGAAGCGACAAAGGGTGCCTCGGGGCCCAGGTTTCCAGATTCACAGCCTCTTCCAAAAACCAAGCCCAACACTTGCTGCCTGTTTCAAACTCCACAGGTCTTTTTTCAGCTGCTGACCTGGCGACTCTGCACCTTCTGTGCAGGCACACACAGAGCAAACTCACTCTTTGCCCTGGTTCCTCCGTTGTTCTAGAGAGCTCCGGACCATCAAACTTCTCAGAATAATTCAAGAAAACTCAGCAAGTGCTGATTTTATATCTGACCTAAAGCTCGGTTTGGCACAGCATATGGTATATCACATGGTCATACCTACCCCACAGCAGAAATGCCACAAGGAAAAAGGATGAAGAGAAAATCCAAAAATACTCCTCCGTCAGAAACAAGTCCAAGCAGAGCGGCTGCTGCTTCCCTTGTACCTACAGGAGCTTCCACGTGGGGCAGCTCCGTGACCATTGTCACTAAGACAGAGGGTGTCTCCCCCTGCAGCACCCAGGGGACAGCTTGGCAGGAGAAGATCTCTGGTGTGAAATGGCCTCAAGGACACAAACAGGGGTACAAAAGGTAAGGAATTTTACAGAAGCTTTTCAGAGCTCTCCGCGCCAATGGCGTGACTAATTCTTTAGCTTGGCAACCTCAGCAGTCACCAGCAAAGACTGGACTGAACAAACTGGACCCAGGTGGCCCCAGGAGGAAGCAGAGCTCTCCTGCACCCCCCCCACCACCCAAAAAGAGCAGCGCCAGGAAACCCCTGATAACACCCCCACGCTCTGCAGCAAGACTGAGAAGGGAGAGAAGGGAGAAGAAGAAAGATCCAACTCACCAACATCGGACTCTTTGTGGGTTTTGATGATTTCAGCCAATTCAAAATTTCCTGCAATGATGGCCACCTGAAAAGAGAGTGAGGGGAGAGAGATGAGCGGCTCGGAGCAGCACCGACCCCGCGCTCGCTGGCTCGTCCCGCGCCATATGGACTCCTCACAGCTGCTCTGCGAGGGGACGGGCGCCAGCCATTGTTCTGCCTCAGCTCACCCAGTCAGGGACCCCTCGGTGGAAACACGCTCCCGGCACCGCGGGGAGAGCGCATGTCCATGGCCCGTGCAACCAGAGAGCGGCGAATCGCTCGGAGGCAACCATTGACCTCTCCTCACAGCCTGGCCGTGAGGAATGGATCCTAGGTCCCGCGGGAACTGACAAGGTGTTCTCCAGCCTGAAGCTTTCCAGTGGAGCCTCCTTAGTGATGCCGGGCTCCCCCCACATCTCACCCGGGCCATCCCGGACTAACTCCTGCTCGCTGCCGCCTGCGCTGCCCGAGGAACCGCTGCCGCTCCCAAACTTCTAGAGGGGCTCGGTCCTGGGGACCCACGGAACAGCAGCGGTCACACCAGGGCAGGCCAACGCTCATAACAGGAGAGAGACTCAGGTACCACTCCAGAAGAAAGGTTTCAGCCAACAGACTAATGATGTCACTTGACTCCTTGTTGGTTTCTTACATATTTGGAAAAAAAAACCCAAACAGCACTAAGTCACAGCTAGTAATGCAAAACAACCCCATATTTCCAGAACAAGGCCCAAAAGTATTCTTGTAATGTGGTAAGGAACTGCAGTGAAGTGGCAGGAGCACACGAAATCCATCACTGGTCCTCAGGAAATTAAACTGGGAGAACTGCTCTGAGGCTGAGCTGGTTGAGTCCCGTGCCCAATGCCCCCACAAACCACCTCTGCCCTTCCCAGTCCTCCCAGTCTCTGCTGAGCCTCTTAGACTGGTGCCCTCACTCAGCACCTGCAGCTGGTTTGGGAACAAGGAGCAGCTGGATCCAGTTGATTCTGGGTGAAAACAAAGCGCTGCTGCTGGGGGGGTGAAGAGGGGTGTGAGGACAGGCTGAGACACAGCTGCTGGCTCTGCGGGTCCCTGCTGGGACCATCACCCCCTGTCCCCCTGCTTCTTTTCATTTAGGGTTGGCATTTGAGATAAACACACGTGGTGGGTTGGTGCTTGAGAGGAAGGTATCTGATCAGAAGCCCAGCCCTCCCAGACACCGGCAGCAGCGCTGGCAGCTCCAGCTGCTGAACGTTCCCACCCTCCCACCAGAACAGCTTTGAGAAATACTGGCTTCATTTGCATTTTACCACTAACTTGTGACGAAGGGATATATTTAACTTGGTGACTCAGTGCAGCACGCACACCTCTCTACTATGATCCTTTATCAGCAGAAATAGTCTTACTATCCTCAGCTCAACAATGTTTATGTGAATATTTTTTTTGCGTTTTCTGAGGCCCAGAATTCGTGTTCCACCTCCTCAGACGGAGCTGGGAGCGATCAGTGGTGGCTGGAAGAAAGGCAGCCTTCCTTCTGCATTTGGGAAATTAGGCCACAGTAGCAGAGAAAACAGAGTACAAATCTCTGTTTCCCCCCAAGCCTGCGTCAAATTGCGATCTTTCTGTCTCTCCTTATGTATACATGCACATTTATAAGGTCTGCTCTCCCAAAGGTCACATTCTTTGAGCAGGCTTTTGTACAGAAGGGCAAATGACCTAAATTTGGGGAAATCTGGAAGCAAAAGTAACCAAATTCACCAAAGAGGAGAGTTTAGAAAAAGCCCCTGAACTTCAAAGTTCCTCAAACGAACAATTAACATAGGTTATACTGTCTCTGTGAAAAATCCAGATTCCAAGTAAATTTCGAGTCTCCTCAGATGTGGGTCTCAGGAATAATTCCTAAAACATTGGGAACGTGTGGGGAATGTGCCAGGAGCAGCCTCTGCCGCTGCGGTGCCACCGGGGTCCCTGCCCATCCAGCCACAGGGGGGGGATGGTCTCCCACCCCCCAGAGGCCCCAACACCAGGAGCAAAGGCAACAGATGCCCCCTCCATCCCTCCTCCCGGCCCTGAAGTGCTGTGACTTCCTGGGAAGGGCAGAAGAAACACACCAGAGGAGAAGTCTGTTGAGAACATAATCTCACAGAAACCCACGGGAAGGGAGACGAGCTCTGCTGCTCACGTTTTTCAGTCCAACTTGGAAAAAGCAAAGGAGATGGAAGGGTTCACATACAGCCTCGTGGCCTCAGCCGGTGCTTCCTGGCACACGGGCTCCCCGGGCTACAAGCCACAGCACCGTCCCTGCGCCCCCTGCTCACCCCCATCCCAGCATCTCTTCTCTGCACACAGTCACACTCTGAGAGACCACACGACAGACCCTGCCACTGAACTCCTCTAAGTTACCAGCAACAGCTTTCTGGGGAGAGACAAACAAGAAAAGGAAGTCTCAAGGATGGAAACTCCAGAAACTCCAGAAATATTTCTTAGCTAGCAATCTTAGTGCTTCTACATCAAAGTGGGAGGAATTGCTGACTACCCGAAAAAACAGCCTGACTTCCTCACAGAAAATAAATAATGCCATTTCAAGCTAAAAGCCAGGTGGCCCACATAGGAATGTCATCCTAGCGTCACAGCCAAGCTTCTGACCCGGGAGATGCCACCAAGAAAACACACATCATGCAAAGGGCATCTCCCACTCCCATCTTGCCCCAATACCAGAAGAACAAGACTCTGTCCTACCCATGGCACCCACTCAATACCAAAAATCCACATTCAGGCCACACAAGACAGACAACCACAGGATGGATCCAGCACGGGGATAACTTCTCAAACACTCTGAGTCATTCCATGGCCTGATATCAAAGTGACAACGCTGTCTAATCTAACAACAATTTGCCTATTTTTATCTTTTTAGGCAAAATCAGTAATTTCCAAAAGAAAGAAGGAGGAGGAGTATCTGGACCAGCTCTGCAGCACCTCACATCTCGGTGCTTGTAAGGTCTTCAAAGGGAACAGCAGAGAAAGACTGTTGAAATACGCCTGGATATGCCTGCTAAGAGTCATAGCTCTGAGATCTAACCCGGCTTCTGGGGATAACAGCACTGGGAAAACAAAACAAAAAAAAGCCCACTGCACTGCATGAAACCATGAGAAGGTCCCCCAGCCCCTCCTGCCCCCAGTGACACAGGCTGTCCCACAGCTCGGGCAAGGGCTGCTGAGGATTCGCCAGGAACACAAGAGCAGCAGCGTGCCGAGGAGTGATAGCACTGCGGGGGCCCTCAGAGCAGGTGGGGGTGCCCAGTCTCTATGAAGAGAAGCCAAAGAACCCATCTCCAGATTGTCCAGGCCATGGGCACAGCTGGCCCAGCCAGCTGCCTCCTCGCTCCACCTTGCAGAGGTCACTCACAGAGGTGTGCACTCACTGCTTTGCCACCAAACTAAAAGCAAAGATGCACAGAGACAGAATCCCAGAGTGATGTGGGGTTGGCAGGAACCTCTGAAGAGCCCCCAGTCCAAGCCCCTGCCAACCCC
>BJBW01022027.1:0-16252 GCA_004320125.1 Scolopax mira
CAACAAGATACCACATCTCTCATAGGAGAAACAAACAACAGCTTTAAGTGAATTTAGTCATTTCACATCCAGATGTTGACACAGACGTGTCCACATAGCCAACTACATCGCCAGTGCTGCGAGTGCTGCGGCGCCAGAGCAGGACGAAGGCCAGCTTTTAGGGGAACTGTCAGTCAAAAAAAAATAAGCCTTCCTCTCCTTTTGGTCCTCTTCCAACAGAAATACAGCTCTTACAACTAGCAGGAAACAGCGGAGCGATAGCCAAGCTTCTAGCTGAGGCATCCAGTTAAAACCCCGTTATCCAAAGAGTCCAAGAGATTTAACAGCAGCTTCTAGAGATTTGGCAAAACCTCACACAGGGCAGGGGCATTCAGATCCTTTCTAGCGAGACTCACTCCGTTCTCCTCATCTTTTGCACTATTCAGATATTTTCAGAAAGTAGGGCCGACAGCAGCAAACACCACCACCAAGAACTTTATTAGTGTGTTTTGTAGCAGGTTTGCATGGGGCTAGGGGAGAAAAAATTTCTGTTAAAAGGAGATCTGGCAGGATTTTGTCATCCTCTAAGCAGTCAGGAGCTGTTTCCAATAGTCACCTCGCTCCATGAATCTATTTCTGCCCTTTATCAGTGCTTTCTGCCAATTGAGTAAATATTCTCTATCTATTTTCTCCTCCCTTCCTAAACTCCAGCATAGTCACTGACGTTCCAGTTGCATTAAAAGATTGTTTTTTAAATTGCTCTACACTGGCCTTGTACATTATTGCCTCATGTCAGATGCTGGCAGCTTCAGGCAGGCCTTAGCAGAGCAATTTGTTACGTTAAGAAACACCAAGAACAAGTGCACCAGGAATGCTTCTTGAGAGAGCCCATACTGCCTAGAATAACGTCACAGCCTCCAAACACGTTTAACCTAGAGATGTTCAAAGAATTGATGTGGTCCACCAGGCTCAGTAACCCTCAATGGAGGTCTCCATTAAGCATTTTTCCTCTCTTGAGCTAAAGTTTTGTGCCCACGACACCCTTTACCCAGCAGTGGCACCATCCCTTAGCCAGGCCATGGAAAAACACCTCCACTTGTTCACTGGGAACATAGCTCCAGCTAATTACACTTGATTGACTAGGCTCCTGCATGGGATGAGACAGCAAATGGCTGGGATCTGCCCCTTAAACAGGCTAAAGTATCAGAGCCTACCTAGTTCCTTGCTGGATCCACACTGCAAGTCTTTGACCGTGCTTGTTGTCCTCTTTGGACCTTTTCCAGATCTTCAGCATCTTTTTGGAGACAACAGGCCGTGACCTGTGTGCAACATTTTAAGACACGGGTGAGTTATCTTAGTATCCTACCAAGGTAACTTACAGATACCTTTTTAAAGTGTATTAGCAACTTTGTGAAGAGGGGAAGCCTCATCTGCTTTCACGCATGTTCATTGGGTGGCGCTTGGCCGTCAAGGCCAGTCTGCTCCCAAAATGAAGTCATCACCTGCAGTCAAGAGGCCAAAGCCTGCATCATCCCTTATTTTGTGCAGCGCAGCAAAATAATGCCAGAATTTGAGGACCTTCCCTGGCCAACAGCAGCAGGGAAGGGAAAAGACAAAACACACACAGCTGCTACCCCAAATAAGCTGAAATGAGCAAAGCCTACAAAAAATATCATTGAGATGTTAAGGTGTCCCCTCTACACCTGTGCAAGCATTAGGAGCAGAATGTAATCAACAGTATGAAATTAAGACATTTTCTGTCTTTCAAGGTCCACACCCCGAATAAGAGAAACTGTAGGAGTCCCTCCTATACATAATGTACACAACAAGTCTAACTTTAGAGCAAGGGCAGATTTGGTTAGTTTGCATCTAAAATTTAAGGATAGAGGGAAAGAGTACTCATTAACTTTATTACCTTTAAAAAGTGGTTTGCCTTTCTCCTTGGTCTCTTCCTAAAAAAAGAAATGCTTTTTAACCAAGATGTTTCTTGTGGCTCGACCATAAGGTTTCAATGCAAGTTTGCTATTCTTAGGTATTTAAAGCAATTAACAGTTGTTTTATAAGGGCCAGCTGTTAGCAATTCTAATGCCTGTGCCTGCTTATTGGGGGCAGCTGGAAAGACACAAACCAGAGCAGCAAGGAAAGCAAGATTTCTAGCATAACTGCTATTAGCCTAGAAATACATTTTCCAACCTTTTTGGCTTGAAAAATCTTTTAGCAATAGGAGTATTTTACAAACCCAGATTAAAAAAAAAAAAGAAGAAAAATCTTAGCAATGCAGGACCAAAGATTTACCTATTTTGCAATCTTGCTCGTGTAAGAGATCACCAGTATTTGTTGCCACTGCTTTTTCCCCTCCTCGCCTGCTCCTTTTCTTTGCTCGTCTTGCACGAGGAGAGTCTCAGGGATTCACTTCCTCTGGTGGCCTGCCAAAGCTCAAATTAGCAAGCAACAGGAAGCTGTCAGAGATGCATTTATATGGCCAGGCCTCCACGTCGCTCGCAGGGTTGCTGCTTGCATGGAGTATCTGTGGGGAACAGAGAACAGTTTATAGATGCAATGCACACAACTCAGAGCCTGCCTCAAAAATACTTTACAAAGAAGCAACTCAGTGCTAAAGTGAGAACTGATACTTGTGCTCCTTAAATTAAATAATGACATGAAAAAATGACGAGAAAGCCTCTGTTATTTTCAAACTCAACTTCCCTGCCTAGGTGCCACAGAAAGATTTAATTCAGCTGTGTGCAATTACAAGCAGGTGTACAGATCAACAGAGGAGGCAAGAGGAATCTCTCATAGGCTGCATGGCTTCCCACCAGTCAGAGCAGTCACAAAAGTGACTCTAATCTCATTTTCTCTGCATATCTTTCCACAACAGAGAGGCCAGGTACACACAATTGGGCTAATCCATGACTTTTTTTTCAGCCGAGTATAGCAACAAGAGGCTAAAGCACTGCACTGCCTTCAAAGGAGTCTTTACACTGCATCACAGTGCTCTGGCTTTTAATCCTTGGCGTGGATAGGGGTGCACTTACCAAATCACCAATGGCTTTGGGGTGAAGAACGTTGAGAGGCTGTCCCAAGATTTGAGGTCCAAATTATCTCCCCTAGCTGCTTTCCTCTAAAGACAGCTCTTCGTGCAAGATCCATTTCAGGGGGTGGTTAGGGGCAATAAATCTATTTGTTTGTTTTAACAGCAGGGCGGATACTTCCCTTAGAGATTATATTTCAATCCTTTATCTTATTAAGGGAAGATGTGGTTTGTCCATTAATCCAATTAGCCTAATAGGTTAATAAGATTGGTCTTGCTCTGTTTCAGGAAGCACACAAATAGCAGTCAAGCATAATTAAACAAACTTGTAAGTAACTCTGGTAACAAGAGTGCTATTTCCCTGCATAATCTGTTTATTATTTTTACAAGCTATGCTCTCAAATTACATGACGTGAATTCTTGATCAGAATGTCTCAATTCCAAAGGCTGTCCTGAAAACATTTATTTTCATATGTTTATAAAATTCTCTTTGTGCTAAATATAGGCAGGTAGGTTCCAGCCCAGAATAATGTTTTCAGTACTTTAGAGGAATCTGTTTGTTCAGTTATAGAGGCATGAAAAATATTTGTCATTATTCTGACATCTGTTTTGGCAAAGTGCACTTTGTGATCAGAGCTACTCACTTGCAAACTCAGCTGTGGCTTTGGGTGCTTGAGCACTAAACAGCCCCGTCCTTTAGATACGGGCAGGTTTTGGCATATTTTCTTGTTTGAGCACATATGGTCCTTAACTTTAGACAAGTTACTGATATAAAAAACAGAGAAGCTTAGGGAGGGGGGGAAAAAAGGAAAAGAAAGTAAGAGGAACAAACTCCTCTACTAAGAACAGCTCAAATTACTGCAGTAGCATTGTTCTCATAATAAGTTCTGCTTGGCAAAATACAGCGATGTGGATTTTTGATGGAGTGAAGCAGGTGGGGGGACACACACACACCCCAAAAACCAAGAGAGTTTCACTCTCAGGCAGCCTCACTGACTCCAGGAGTTAATCCAACCCTGGAGCAGGGAGTCAGTCGCCCAGCTTTGCCCGGGGCTGGCCAGCAGCCGGTGCGGAACTACATTTCCCAGCGCCGCCCAGGTGGGGGAAGAGCCGCTCGGAGCCACCCGGGCTGTTTTGGGTGGGAGTCCCGCTTCCAGCGGAGGTCAAGGTGGGATTCCCATCGCCGATCCCCGCTGCTGGAGGCGGCGTTCCTTCTGCAGGGAGCGCAGTAAGTGGGGAAAAGCCGTGGGGAGCGACAGGCAGAGACCCCCCCCCCCCTCCGGCTCCAGCCGGCTGCGCGGCATGGCCCTATGGGAGTTGGGGCTGGCCTCCCGATATTAAGTTTTCAGCAATCCTCACCAAAATCTGCCATCGTGGCTCCTAGGGAGGAAGGGGTTAAACGCCAGCATTTCATCCTGCCAGGTAACAAGCTCTCCCCGTCTTGTCCCCAGCTGGTCACATCCAGAGCAGAGCCCTTTGGAAACTCCTGGATGCAGAGATTTCTCCACACGCCAGGCCACGGGAGACACAGGGGGGGGTGGAGAAGCGATGGCTGCAAAACCATGGAGACACAGAATCATTTTGGACAGGGTCTCTGCCACAGTCCCCGTCCCCACACCCGTCTGCACCCAAGTTCCCACTGCCGGGGCTGAGTGGGGACACTCTCCCCAGGTGAGGACCACCCTCAGCTGGGAAAGAGGGATGGGGACAGAGATGGCAGGAGCCAAGAGACTGCAAAAACTGCCTTTGGGTGCAGAGAGCAGCCTCTGCTCAGGCTCGGGAGCCACCACTGACCTTTACCAGAAGGAAGGACTCGCAGCCTCTTCTTTGGCTCTCCTTATCTGTCTGTGAATCGGAGCAAACGTAACTTCCTCCTTAAAGGGCTTCAAGTTCTGCGCCTGAAAAGTGAAACATTCAAAACAGTCATTAAGGATTATGAATCATAGGAGTTTTTTTTTTATTTTTGTTTTGGTTGCATGCTGGAGATGGTAGCATTTCTGGCTATTTTCTGACATCCTGCAGCTGAGTTCAAACTGCAGTCTGTGACTGCCCGGGCAGAAAATGCAGTAGGATGCTTTGGCATACACACACCAAAAAAACCCAAAACACAACCCCCATTCCTAGCTGGAAGAGACCCAATTCAGCTGCAACTGCTATCTCTCATCTAACTTGGGGAATTCCCTGCAGAAATATCCACAGCTGATATTTTGTCTTTCATTCTCTCCTGGCACTGCTGCTTTTCCCACAGATCCGCTGTGCGCTGCGATGGGATGTTCCGTTGGATGGAGGCCATTACAACTGCGTAGGAAACAAACAAAGAGAACAGACACCTTCCCTGCTCTTTTCCCCAGGGACACAGAAGTTTAGGGCAGGAACATTTAATCTAGTCTCACAGCAATTTCTCTGAACACTCACAGCTGAAAACAAACTGAGGTATCTTTAGTCTTGAATTTTGCCTGAGATGGTTTGATGGAGACCAAAGCGATCGCTTTAGAATCACGAGATGCCAGCACTCTGCAGACTGTGAGAGGGAGATTTCTGGTAGCAGTGGGATATTGTACCTTTTAAATCAAACTTCACTTTGCAAGGCTGCTGCCTTACACTCTGTGCTTCTCTTTTTAGGCAGAGACAGCAACCCATAGGTGCTGGTTATGGCTGCGATTTATCAAGCAGCGTATAGAAGAGCTTCCTCTCTGGCCTGCAGGTTACACTCTACCTATGTTAGAAAAATGAGGTAAGATCTGAGTGTTTTGTGTGCAGTGAGCAGACCAGAGTTTGGCACTTGTGTCCACTGCCACAATCTAACCTGGTGGGTTAATCTTTTAACAGCTCAGCAATACCATAGCAATTGTCTGTGAGCTCTGTCCGTGATAACTGCCAAAATCTCTCTACTCCCTTCACCAGTGCTAAGAGCCGTTTCTCTCAGGCTGAAGTTCTGTTAATGAATGCCTAAACTTGTTGTCCTAGCTAAAGATCTCTTAAAATACAAGATGCTGCTCACCTCATTTTAAGCACTACTTTAAAGAGGCTGAGAGAAGCACATCCTTTTTTTCCAGTGGTTGCTTTTCCTAATCAGGCCCTGGCCAACTAAGACTTCAGCCTGGTCTTTCCCCGTGAAGTCAGTTTGACAGGCAGAACACACCCTCCAGGAATGCATGTCGCCTGGTGGGAAGCATATTCAACATCTGAAGGGCTTGGTAGCCTTGCCTGACAGGATTTGGAGTCATCCAGACTGGGGGGGATGCAAGGGAAGATCCTGCACACAGATGATCTTATCTATAAAGCAGATCTCTTGGATTAAAAGACTGGGTTTCTGATCTTCTGAGACATCTGAGACTTGAGGCTACCTGGGGGGAAGTAAAAATGTCAATATTTTCTGTCACATGGCACCTCCACTAGAGGCTACAGCCCACCAAGGAATCAAAAACTCTAGAAGCATGTGAAATTTGTAAAATCTATACTGTGCGTTCAACCTGCCACCCACTGTGTGCAAAATAAACCCATCCAAATAAACATAGCACAGGTAATCTCAACATTATCTGGAATTCACCTTCCCAATTTTTTTCTCACTGCAGATACTTAAACGAACTAAAGGAGGATGACAGCCTTTGTAGACAAGCCCAGGCCTCAGGAACTTTCTATCTCTTTCACAACCTCTCCCCCTTCCTGCAGAAAGTTGGGAAGAAGTATCTGGTCCCACAGCTCGGTGTAGCAGGTAAGCAGTGTCTGGAAAGAAACACCTCCTGGATCGTGCAGCTGAAAGGATACAGAGTCATTTCACTTGCAATGAGGAGTTGAAAAAAATCTCTCAAGCTGTCAGGTGCAGCAATATTTGTTAGCAACCATAGACTAAGACTATTTAGAGTTAAAACCTTTGTGCTGATGCTTTTCACACACATGCAGTATCAGCACGTATCTTATCTGTTTTGACATAATCAATTTTCAACATTGGGGACCATGCCTTTTGAGGAGAAAGGGCTGGCAGGAAAAACAAGCAAGGTCTAACTGACAAAGGTGATTTGGCATAAGGCAGGAAAAGTTTTCTTTGAGAGCAAGGTATTGGCTGGTGAAGGACAGAAGCAGAATGGACGGCTGCTCCCCCAGCATTTTAAGATTTGCGTCTTTTGCTTGTTGTGGTCAGAACTTCCATCAGCCAGGAGGAAAGCCAGACTTCTGGTCTCCATCCGGGTGGGCCCACTTGTCTGTCTCTCTCTCACATGAGCACCCTGCCTTGAGCCAAGATTGCCTGTGCCTTGCAGATCCAGAGAGCACTGTGGTTGTACAAATTTGCTTTCATCGCAGCTTTTTCTTCCCCTTTCCCCTGCTCTTTAGAGATGAAAAAGATCCTGGAGACATTGAAAGAGCCTGAACAGTGGATAGAGAAGTCGGTGCTGATCGGTTGTTCGGATGAGCACGTGCCACACTTTGCCCTGGATTTAGGTTGGGATAACTCCTCTTCCACCTGTGTCAGCATCATGTTTGATGCACTGAGATGAAAATGCTGCCGAGGCAGCACCCCTGGTCCTTGCTGGGTAAACGTTTGGGGCCAGAGAAGACGGGGCTGAATCTCTGTAGGAGCTCTTGTCAGCATGGTGGGGTCAGAGCTGCAGAACTGCACTGCTGATCCTGTGCCTGGGTCAGTCAGTAAAGGTGGGCTGGTGGTGGGTCCCACTTCACATTTGGGAATGTTATTACCGCTGATGTGAAGTCACTTCCACGGGAACTTCCAGAAATTGTACCGGAACAATGAAGGGCGTGAAGTTGGGATAATAACTGCAATTTACGAGATCAAAGATTTTGTTTGTTTGGTTGGTTTTTTTCAAACAGGAGCCTTGGAGAAATCAGTCATTGAGTCCGAACTCAAGGGATCATTTACTGACATGCGAAAGGCTCTCTTTGTAGTGGATGGAAGTGATTCTTCTGTGCTGGCTTCGGTACTGTACAGGATTTTTTACTTTAAGAAGTTTCCATTTCTAACATCAACCCTTCTCTTGGCCTCCCATATTGTTTTTCGATTTAGTAAATATTGTGGAAGGACCAACTGTACACTTTTAGTGACCTAGGGACAAACACACTGTAAATTACAGCAGTTTTCCAGAATTTGCAATCCCAAAAGCAAGCTGCAACAGGAAGAGAAACAGACAAGCGACTTAAAAATGATCTCTGCAAGTAGCCATTTGGCATCAACCTGCTGTATGGCCAGTGTGAAACAGCAGCAGTCACAGCAATCCCAGTTTGTCCTCAGTTTAATGACTATCAGGCACTAGTTTTCTGTAATCTTCTAGGCAAACTGAGCTTCACAAACAGATCTTCTCTCAGAAGTGCTCTCTTTTAAAACTACTCAGTTATAAGCAGTTATCTGCAGATGCCAGATGTTTGGAAGCCCTAAAGAAAGACCTGTTTGTGAAAATCAGCTGTCCTGGCCCATAAGTAGAAATAGCTCATGTTTCTTTTCCTGCTCTGTAACGTTTGTGGTGCTTGGGCTATTTTTCAAGAAGGTATTCAGGGTTGGAGACTCCTTAGAATAGCTCAGTTCCCATTACTACTCCCATTGTATCCCAATAAAGAACAGCTCTTCCCCTCCTCCCTGGAACACGCTCAGATTTGGATTCTAAAGCAAGAAGCATGAAACATCCCTTGTAGAATCTGCCATTTTTCAAAGCAGTGCCCTTATTTCCTTTATCTTCCTGAGGCTTCCAAACATGATCAGAGTTTATCCATGCTGGGGAGAAAACAGCAAAATAGATTCAGAGCAGTCTGCCTCGAATAAATCTCTTTGCCCCAGCTATAACATATCCCTCCTGCTGTTCACAGGCTCAGTCCCTTCTCCGGTGGCACAGTTCCCACCAGTACTGCAGCAAAACTGGGCAGCCCACTCAGAAAAACCTAGCTGGCAGCAAGCGTGTCTGCCACGCCAGTGGAATAACTTACTATCCACAGGTGAGCACCAGAACAGCAAAGGTAAGCAACACAGGGTTTCTGGGGTGACAAGCCAGTGCTGCTGGGTGGTGGGAGCCTGTAAGAGGCAGCAGCCATGCTCTGCATGTAGCTGGGGGCCTTTTCTTCAGTGTTCATCCGGTCACCCTCAGCCAGGTAGGAAAAGCAAGGATTTGCACATACCTGTTTGGTCTGAACTCTTTGCTTTGGTCTCTGATGCATTGGCTAGATGTCTCCAGTGGTTATCACCCTGGTGTCTGATGGGAGCCGGTGCCTCCTCGCACGACAGCCCGCGTATCCCCAGGGGATGTACACTGCTCTCTCAGGCTTCTGTGACGTGGGTAAGGCGAGCTCTGGTCCAGCCTGGTGGCCTCAGACATGCAGGGTGTGAGGGCAGAACATCAAACAAATGCCTGTCCGCAGAGGAGGATGGAAATAGATGGTATTGGGGAGAAACTACTATCTAACAGATGAGTGTTGCCATTCAAAACAGTTGTGTGTATCTGAAGAGAATGGGAGTTATGGGTGGGTATCAGTTGCTCTAGTCCCTGATGGTCAATACAACTGTAAGGCTCCCCAAGGCCAGAACCTCAGATACTTTTCCAGCCCATTTTGTGTGCAGCACAGGCTGGCTTAGAAGAAAAACTACAGACCTCTTGTTACAGGAAGGGAAGTGGCTTAAAAAGTGAAATGAAGAGAAGCAGGTTTTTTCTGTCCACCTGTACGTAGACAAAGCTGTATATAGACAAAGCCAAAAACATCTCTGATGCCTCTGTTTAAGGGAGGTATGCATTGTTGATGAATTTAATTGGGCATCCTGCTGACAAGTGTTTCCAGGTCAGCACAGTCTGAGCTCCTGTGTGTGCATGAGCTGTCAGGGCTGGAACACCTGAGAAATGAGCACACCTACATTTTCTTCACCACAGTTTGCTGCCCTGAGGCCAGGCTGTCCTCACCTAGCTTCGGTGGTTGCTTCTAGGTGAGAACGTGGAGGAGACAGTCCGGCGAGAGGTGGCAGAAGAGGTGGGCCTGGAGGTGGAGTCAGTCTGGTACTCAGCTTCTCAGCACTGGCCCTTTCCCAGCAGCTGCTTAATGATAGCTTGTCACGCGTTGGTGAGAGCACAGCAGGCTGAGGTGAGCAGAGCCACGTTCCCCCACGGCACTTTGCTCCCCGCTTTACGTAGCAAAATTGTTAGATCCTCTCTAAATGCAGTTTTCCATTTCTCTGCAAGTGAAGAACAAACTCCAAAATAATCGTCTGGCGAGAGGTGGCAGAAGAGGTGGGCCTGGAGGTGGAATCTTAGTGGTTGGAAGGGACCTTTGAGATCATCGAGTGCAACCACATTAAAAAACAAAACAAAAACAAACAAAAAAATAACCTTAAAAAAAAAAAAAAGGAAATGACAAGAAAGCACCAGTGGATAGCAATGTCCTTTCCCTCTGCTGGCATCAGCACTTAATTCAGGCATGGATGAAGCACTGCAGGCATTCTAGCATAGGATCTTTGTGGGTGCCAGAATAAGCAAGGTACTGCTGCCCACGTTTAAATCTGATTTAAGGAACTGGTACTCTCTGAATTCTTTCCAGATCAGTATGAACAGCCTGGAACTCGAGGAAGCCCGGTGGTTTGGCCTGGAGGAAATAGTGGAAGGTCTCAAGAGAGAGCCCGGATCTTCAAAGCAAGACGATGGTAGTTTTTTACCCTGGTTCCCTCCCAAACAGGCCATCGCTCACCGGCTGATTCGTGAGTGGGTTAAGCAGCAGACTTCCCAGCCAGCTTAGGCACGACTTCAACAAGTCTGTGATTCTACCAGAACTACGAAAGCTCAATACACAAGCTCCCAAAGTTACTGAAGGCAAAGTCTGTGTTACAGTGAAGATAGCACCAGGCTGATGGCAGTCTCACATCGAGATATACAGACCTACAAAAGCCATTTCTAAACTGATCATCCTCAGACATCACGTTTGAGATCCCATGATTTGCATTAAATGTACAATAAAATTATTAGTTCCAAAGCATCCAACTTATTGCGAGCAGCTGCTGCTGTTGCCCAGCAAGCAACAGAGCAGTGAGCCCCTGGCACTGATGTCCCATTTTCCACCATTTTATCCATCTTGGATGGATATCAAACACACGCTCTTTTCAGAAGAAGACAATGGGGACAGTGGCCACATTTACGTGGATCTGGAAGAGCTATAAAAAAAAAAACCACAGAAGAAAAGCCACTGCCTATATGCTCTCCACTTCTCCTGTTTCCCTTCCCATTCAATCTTCCACTTTCATATAAAACTTTTTTGGGGTTTTTTGCAAATGTTAAATGGGCTCCTACTTCATTCATGTTTCTGAGCAACTAAAAATATCTCTAGAGGCATCATTTTCCCCACCAGGCAGTGTTACTTCCATCCCAAGGAAGAGAGAACAGAGCTATCTGGTGGTAGAGAGTGGAAGAGCAAAACCTATTTAGAAAGAAGCCAGATAACGCAGAGGTGAGAGGAACTGCTGCAAGAAAGGACTGCACATCCAACAGAGGTAAGTTCTGAAAGGCACAATGCCTCTTACCCTGTGCCAAAAGTCTGGGGCTCGCCTGGAGAGCTGGTCTTATTTTACAGATGAAATGGCCTCACTTCTCTGGAGGCAGAGTTCCAAGGAAAGCTTAGTAGAAGAGACAGACGGATGTTAGATCTGCCACTGCTTCAGGCTGACAGTCCTTTCTGCCTACTTGGTCAGAGTTCAAATGCCAAGACTGCAAAGCCATCCGTGCAGATACCTGAAGGGAGAACAGGAATGTATCTTTGACCACCACCATTAGCATTCACTGGGAGTGAAAGACCTTTGGGCAGTGGTAAAAATTCAGAACCATGACACCTGAGCAAAAAGTAAAAAAAAAAAAAGGCAGCTTTCTCACACCACTGAGACATGCTCAGAGTTAATTTTACTTTAGGAGGTTGGGAAAGGATTCCTTCAGGCCACGTGTGGCATGTGCAAACACCTTTCCCACCTTGACTAACTCTTACTCAATAAAACCCACGTGTCAGAGCACGTCTTTCGTGTGCTCTGTGAACTTGATCTGTCAGTCTTCCTGCTAAGAATGTACAGCCAAGGGCATTGCTTCCTCCCCTCCATCATGATTCCATACAGCTACTTGGTGGGAAGAGTGGCAACAGCCAAACTGCCCATGTTTGGGTAAAGTTTTAACAAGTTAAAAGTCTCTGCTGTCTCCTGGGAATAGTTTTGATCTCATATATGGATGATGAAAGATCCACTATACCTGTCAAGAACTACACCATTCAGAACTGGGGCCACAAATAAGAAAACCACATTTTTGGGAAGGGTCAGAGGTTCTAGGATGAATAAAGCTGCAAAAAAAGGCAGATGCTCAAGTGAGCAAGTGAATAAATTGTGTTGGAAAAAGCAATTCAGAATATAATGGGAACTTTGATAGCAATCCATTGAAAGGGACCCACATTGCACTTGTCTTCCCTAATTAATTCCACCAGGATTCCCTCACTAAAAATACTCTTTCAAAATTAAAAGTAGAAACACCTCATACATTACTTCAAAGCAGTGGAAGAGGCAGCATGGAAATGCTTATTGTTCAACAGCAAATTCTCTTGTGAGCAATTCCAGAGACTTGAAGGTCTCCACTGTGAACCTGCTAAACAAATGTAAATAGTTGTAATAAGAACAGCCCCACAGAAATAACTCCAATTGATGGAAAAGTAGAATTATACAAGCAGCAAGATCGGCTGAAGCACTTCTAAAAGAGCAGCTTTGTTCTGAGTATCAGCTCAGGGGTTTCCTTCATACCCTACATTAGAAGGGCCCTTTGATCCATTTTGACCTTTTGTATAGTACAGGCCACAAGAGAGTTTAAACATGAATATGTTCTTGAAATCGAGTTATTTTTTAAAGATTCCAAACTTCATCTAGCTACTGACCAGTGGAGAATTATGTGGCTTCAGTGTTAAGCGACCTTTCTTGTTAGAACATAAATAGTTTTTTTAAGGTTCAAGCACATCCATTTTCCACCACCAACTCCTGATTATCCTTATATATTAAATTCAAGAACTCCTGCTACCCCAATTTTTCCAGTGTAGATTTGTCTAACCCAATCCCATTCCACAACATCTTTATACTTCCTCATTCTTGTTGTCCATCTCTAATACCTGTCCAACTTGCCGGTACTCTCCCCAAATTGTTGGCAAAGTAACTTCTAAACACTGATGGTGGACAAACACTGAGGTAGCACAGCCATCATCCCCTTCATCCACATTGATTCCATGCATTCACATACAGGGTCTCTAATATTTATGATACTGTACTGGAGCATTTTACAAAACATTTGTCATTTACAAAAACAAAGAACAACTTTGAAAAGAACCAACCCACCATAAGCATAGATCAGTAGGGAAGTCAAAGGATTTTCTGTGCATTAGTGAAACTCCCTTGGCATGGCAGTCAGGCACTGGAACTCCTCACCCAACCTGTGTCCAAACAACTTCTGCTACATTCTGCTTTGTCAGTTAAAATAATGCCATCATTAAACAAAGACTTCAACCAAGTGGACTCCAAACCTTAACATTTATAATAACACCACCACCAATAATAATTATTCACTCCTTTAAAAGCAATTAGCTATGCCTTCAGGATCAGCCAGGCTTTTGGATTGTTGAATGCTATTTTTCCAAATAAGTTTAAAAAACAAAAACCTCAACCAACAAGCTCCTCTTCTACCAGTTAAGACACTTGATTAATTCTTATGTGGAAGAAAAAAAAAAAAAAAAAGAAGACTCAGAGAAACTGATTCAGATCTGGCAGGGCTGTTTCTTGCTGTCTGTAAATCACGACTTTCTACGTATTTTTATCAAATTTACCTTATTAAAACTAAGTCTTCACATCTAGAATAGGTTTTTCCTTCCATTCCAGCAACATGCTGAATGCCTTCGAGCTACATTTTCACTCTAAAACAAAGCTAAACTGTTGGGACTAGGCTCACATACAGCTCCTGCTGGCACAATACCAACATCCACCAATAATGGCATTCCAAAAATGCCCATTTACAAAAATGCTTTAACTCCAAGAACTTCCAATACCGCACTAAGGAAGTTATGCATACCTTCAGAGAAAAAAAAAAACCAACAAAACAAATCAACACCCATCTCCAGTAATCAAGTTGTATGTATTTAGCTTTGGTTTATTTAAATAAATTAAAAAAATAGCCAATATTTACATATTCAATCCAATTTCTCTTCAAATCCTGGGTTAATAAAGAACAGATTCTTACAGTAATTATCAGAGGTTCTTACAATGAAGCATTTTACTTTTGGAAAAGCAATTAAAGTGTCTGCTCAACATTTAACCAGCGTTCCTCAATTCACAAGAGAGCGCTGTTCCCATAACAGGGCATTCCTCCACCTCCCCCTGAAGGCAGCAGCAGCATTTTCAGAATGCAAACTGCTTGCCAGATACTGAAACCACCTAGTCACGGGCCAAAGGACATTTCCGAAACACAGCAAATTGCATCCTTAATTTGAAAAACTCAAGACAGGTTTTATTATAAAAGCTTCATTCAAGTTGCAACATCACTTTTTGATTTTCTGAAAGTGTCAGCACTGGAAAAATACAACTTTTATCCAAGAAGCATCCAAACAGATGGCTTTTGCAGGTAAATTCACTTTGCATCTTTAGAGTCACACATAACTAATGCATAATATGCTTTAAACTCAAACCTTTTGTCTCTTCTTCCAAATACTGCTAGTCTTTCCATGCTTCATTTCCTCAGTCAGCCATGCCTTCTGAATTAAGACAGTCTTTTTATTCTGTCGCTCCCTTAGTGGAGCCAACACGATCTGCATTTTCGGGTAAATACACTCCCATGCTCTGTAAAATGTTAGAGGCTGGTCCCGCCAGTCCAGCCTGCGCACTGTAGGATTCAAGCAGGTTGGCTACTAGGTTCATATCCACATCAACTGGTGTCACCTCAGGATCTTCAGCTCCAGAATCAGGGCCAGTGTTTTGAGAGGCAGTTGCATTACCAGAACCCGCCTATAGTAAGCATAAAGGGGAAGTATAAGTAAGTATAAAGAGAAAGTTTTATCAAATTGTATGAACAGGTTTAAAAAAGGAAAAGGCAAACCAAAAAGAGAAAAAAAAACCCAAAGAAAGAGTTCTGCAGCCAAAAAAG
The DNA here is from genome assembly GCA_004320125.1 of Scolopax mira. NCBI lineage: Eukaryota > Metazoa > Chordata > Aves > Charadriiformes > Scolopacidae > Scolopax > Scolopax mira. Next base: position 15,133 of record BJBW01022027.1, read on the forward strand.
CTCAGTACGTTCACAATCTTGACAAGAGAGAAATTTAGTCACCAAATGCTCATGCCAGTTAAAAATCATCACTGTCGTTACACAGATTAAGTTCCAACAGAAAGACAGAGAGGGTTACCAAGTCCTGGCTCAGCTTCCTACATGACTAATCTACTGGAGGAACTCAGGAAGTCCAACTGCAGTTGCTTGCTTTATTATTCAAAGAGGGTAAAACAGGGACATTAAACTAAGTCTTGGAAATGATGTGCAAGTTAAAGTTTAGCCAAGTTCAGGTTTGTTTGGTGTGTGGTTTTTTGGTATTTTGTTTTTTGCAAAAAAATATACCACTGCACAATGTGCAACTGCAGCACATTTTGCTTGCTTGTGGGATTTTATTAGTTGTGTTTTTTTTTTAATAATTAGATAGCACATGATCAGAAGACAGAAGTTTTTGATCACATTACTCAGAATGACCAATTTTAGCTTATTTCCTCTTTCCAACTAAAGCTCTCAAAACAATTATGTCACAGACTTGAATTTAAGGCTTACTTACCCCTTTGTTTTGGGTGGTGAAACTTTTACCGACGTTGGTCTGTGCCAGTTCACGGTCCATCTCGTTCATATATGACTTGAGGCTGCCTATAAGCTCATTAGGTGATACTGTCTCATCTTCCCTTTGATTTTCAGCAGCAAAGTCCTCATCGTCTTCATCTGAGAGGTCAAACTCCTGTTCTTCATCCAGATCATCAGAATCCAGCTCTTCTGAGTCCGCCCCTATGTGTTATTTTGTTGGCAGTACAGAATCACAAACAAATCTGATAAGCCCGTGGCTGATCAGAAAACCCAGGGAAGACAATAACCAGGAGATATTCTAACAAATAAAACAAAGAAACAATCTCACCTAAAATTCTGTCTAATGCTTTTGTAAAAGAATCTACGTCAAAGGTAACATGAGATTCATCAGATGACCTGAAAAATAAAAATATTTTTTAAGTAAATAAGGCTTTTATGCTTCCATAAGCCTGATGCAGGCATCAGCCATATGGCATACTGATTTCTCTCAAGCCTAGATGAAAGTTGGGAAGTTTGAACTGAAGGTCTCAGAAGAGCTTAAAAGTCTGAGGCCTGTATGAAGTAGGAA
>BJBW01022032.1:0-15490 GCA_004320125.1 Scolopax mira
TTACAAGCAACACAGTACACCTCATGCAATATACTTTTGTCAGGTAATGCAAACACAATATCATTATTTTTAGAAAAACTCAAGACATTAGTAATGAGCTAAAACAATAGAAACTAGAGAAAAAAAAATTTCAGGTCCCCAAATGTATTTTTTAATACTTAGGTAGTTCAAAAAAATAGGTGGGTTTTTCGTCATAATTGAAGTTATGAAAATCAATAAACCAACTAAAAGTATTTCATAAACATTCATCACTACCAAAGAATTGCAGGTTAATTGGAGACAGTAGCCACAATTTGATGGCCACTTATAGATCAGATTATAGCAAAGAAAGAGCTGGCAGCAAGGAAGTTCCTGTAAAGATTTGATTCATATAAATTTGAACATATGTTTAACAAAAAAAATATATCCGTTTCCTTAAAATTGATTAAAAATAGTTACTGCATATGCTCCACAACTTCTTTCAGCATGTCTTGCTTATATATGAATAGTGGCCAGTAAATTGTGTCTTCACAAGGAGTGATATTTTCAAGTCATCTAAATTTAGAAGTTGTCCACTTCCTGATGAAGTCATATTTTCCACATTTTTTTATTAGTGGGCATGCTTCTTGTGGATAAGGCTTTCTTTCCTGTGAATATCTTCAACAGCAATGAAAACATTATTACTCAGTCTGATGATTAGGAAGCTAAACCATATATTTTCATTTTTCTGAGGCAAATAAGGTGCACAAGAACTGGCGGAATTTATCAAGGGAATCAGAAAACTCTATATCAGATCTGAAAGTAAATTTCCAACATTCTGGTTGCTGGTCTTTGGTCCAGTTATGTATCCATTTTCTAATTAAAAAGCTCTTGAAGTCTTGTGCTTCCACTAAAGGATTATAATCTTCCGAAATCTTATCCTCAGACATAATTACTTATCTATATGCATGCATCCCTATGGCTAGATCTTTTTGTTTAAATAATTGAAATATTGTATTATATTAACATTAAATATTTCAAAATAAGAAAACTCTTCTGCTCCTCGTTAATATCCTTTTTTGTATACTTTGCCAGGTACCTTGTTTTGGATGGGTTTGATTATCAGGTAAATGACACTTTTGCATATATAGTATCCTTGAAATGCAGTTGACCGTTATTGTTTATTCTGAGCATGAATGGCAAAAGATACTCACCTTGGCTTCTGCTACAGTTAAAATGCAATCAGGATATAAATATATGTTTGCATGAAACTGCCAGTTGCAAACATCTTTAAATATGAAAACTTAAAGGTATACATGGCTGAATGTGCTGCATATACAAGTTTCCAAAGAACAAAATAAAGTAATATACTTATAAGTTACAAAATTAAGTATGTGTGAAGAATGATAACGGTTAAATAAGAAGTAGTAATATGTTGGGGGTTTTTTTATTGACAGAGGGGGACTAGGTGATTTCTTCTGGCCTCTCTACAATGGAACTAAATGAACAGGTTTAATCAGTAAAGTTCAGTTATTCAATTGCTATTTCAATTCAGTTACAAAGTTTTATTACTGAGTAGCATTTGGTTATGCTGTTTGGTACAGAATCATTGCACCTAGTGATCCACAATCTGTAATGAACATCAGAAAAGTCAAATGATTAGTATAAAAAAAGATTAGTAAAAAAAATCTTCCTCCCCACCCTCCAATGTCCAGTGCAATCTGGAGGTCCAGTCACTGGCTGGCTTCTGATGCTCTAAACCAAACCACTTTCTTTTTCTCAGTGTTTCTATGTCTTTTTAGGCTCTCCAACCTATTTCCCCAAAATTATTTTTCTCTCATAAATGATGTATGCACATATCTGTCACACGATACTGAAGTAAAGTAAGTATTAGCCATATTAAGAAGATCAAAACCACACATATTCAATCAGTTAAACATCAGCTAAGTAGTTCTGAATTTTAACAACTACTCGAAAACAATTTATTGACCAGAAAATATTTACAGGTAGTTCTACTTTCATCTGAGTAACTTTTTTATTGTTGTTGCTTGATATATTGCAACGTAGAATGTGAGGTTGCTTGGCAAAGTAGCATTCCTGTTTGAATTACAGGCATGTACTTTATTTTCATCATTTCAGTTAAACTAGAATAAAGAAATTACTTCAGTGAAGGTAGACAATTATAAAATTAACATGAAAATTTCAGACTCTGAAAAGTAGGATATATCTAATATCTTTGGTCATATCAGGTTATGTGTACAGTCGAAGCTAATTACTGAGGCACTCTCTACAGTCAGTGGAGGTTGGCACACACCAGATGACATTTTGTTCAGCAGATGGATTAATTAGGTAGACTGAATCTGCCTTTTAAAATGCCTGATTTTCTCCCTTAATCACAGAGGGTGTCCAGGCAACTATCTTAAACTAATAATATAACTTCCAGACAGCTGAAAGTAACCAAGATGAATGCTATCCTACAAGTATGACTTTTAAAGAATAAGTAACCCCTCTGTTCCTAAAATTCACAAGTCACTATGATTAATGATAACATCAATAGATTTTCATAATTATGATCAAGTGCATTTTTTCTGCAGAAATCCATGACAAGTGAGACAGTAGCATATACTATCACTATTCAAAACAGCTTCCACAGCCGCAGGATCATGGGCAATTTCTGGATAATTAATGCCATACAAAAAGTAGCTTCATGATTTAGTCATTAGTAATTAATAAAGTTAGTCTTATTTTAATATCAGCAATGAAACATAGATGTCGTTTACTGCCACAGAAAAAAGATGAAAAGTATTTGCCCACAACAAATCCTATTCATTTGTTGCATTCATGCAGTGGAGCGTATTAACCGCACCAGTGTCTGGTAGTAGTTAAACTGTGATAGTTATTTAATTCAACATAGAGAAACTTCCAGATGTAAACATCTGAACAATACATCGAGGATAATCACAGAAAACCTCAAGCCGTCACCCCATCACCAAGCAGATAAAATCACTGCTTTCAAAATAATCCCACTTTGCCAAGTAGTCAATGGTTATTTAAGGTGGAAATTCAGTAACTACTCTCAATGCAAGAATCCCATTCTTCCATTTGAACAGATCTAATTAGAGTAAAACATAGAAGTTGTATTGCCTGCATCTAGCACCTTATGCCAAGACACACAAGCCCTTGTAATTATAGGTACTGGTGTTTAAATTGATTCTCAATAAGAGCCACTAAACTGGTGTGCAAATAGCAACCTGTTTTGACTATAGATCTGTTAAATTAGAAAGTTCCTTTGTAAATCTATATCACCATATTTGTAACTTTTCTATATGTTCCTTTTCTAACTAGGAGATAAACACAACAACTGTGCCCTAAATGGAGAGATACTACTAGAGAGAGACCAGACTGACTAGAATCAAACCATCCTTCTTGCATCTGAATAGAAGGCTCCAAAAGCAACCACGAAATCATTTGAAGAAATAAATATATTTTTATATACATCCCATGTTGCACCAAAAATATTAGGAAAGTAAAATTAGAAGCAAACTGGTAATATCTGGAATCACTATGTGTATTAAAGTGCTTTCCAAGAAGAGCCCAGATTTCTACTCAACATAGTTAAAGGACACTGCTTCAAAGAGCTCTCCGCGTTCACGACAGATCCTGTAACAGTAGAGACCTTAGTGTGCCTTCTGGATTATTTTTTTCACTAAAAAAAATCACCTACTCTAGTGCCAGGACAAGATCCAGAAAAGGGGCATCTTTAGCATCAGGATTCAGAAGTCATTTAAATATGTGGAAAATATAGTCAGGGTCCTTATTATGCTTGCCTAAAATAAGTGCTATTTTGACTTAGCATTTAATACTTTCTTTTCTCTGCCTTAAGTATAAATCACACCAAAAACTTTAAACACCAGGGAAAACTGGAAACTTTCCACAGCCTTTCACAATCTCCATATCAGACCATTACATTTCTGATATCACTTTTGGTTATGTTTCCCCAAATGCCATCAGAAAAGCTTTCATCCAATAAGTCTGTTATCAAACTGAGATAACAACCCACAGTAAAATCAACCCACTGAGGAGTTTTGAATGTTTTAGAATAAATTGATAATAATTGATCTCATAGTTCATCTTTCATGTAGCCAGTCCAACATGCAAAGCTACCCCATCAGCTTTCTGAGGCTTTGAAATACTTCCTGCAGGAAAGAATTTGTTGGTAAGGAGGATACTCTCCAAATCATTTCTTACTTTGATATATGCATAGACAGGAGCCAAGTTCAGTAAAAGTTCAGTAGTTGGAGTTGCTTTTGCAATTTCCAGCATGAAAAACAAGTGAGGATTTGCCGTGATAGAATAACAAATACTCACTAATCCCTTACACATCTAAGCATAAGTGGGAGGGGGGAAAGCTAGTTTTTAAAGAAAGCCTAAGAATATCTTAAGTGCTATCATGCATGCTCTGTCACATGTAGCAATCCTGATCCCGGAAGGAATTCAAAAATGCAATATTGATCTAAAAACCAGAATATTCATCACAAGTATCAGAAGCATCAGCTATCTAATTAAGTGATTGATCAGAAGCAGTGTGACTACTTTAGCATAAGCATCTGGGAGATGTTGAACTTCCATTAACAATATTTGCATTTATAGGCATTATAATATATACCAACAAAACTGATGCACTGGCTGAAGACAGAAAAACATGTTTACAAGCTTGAGAAAACTGCTTTCAACTATCAAAAATATCTTATGGAAACAAGCATGAGAGATTGAAAGCTCATAAAAGAGAAATAGGATACAAAGATATTTAAGTGAAGTTGTATTGAAATAGCAACAGAAAAATTGAGAATATAATCAGTTGCTGTATATGCATCAAAATTTCTCCACAAAGTACCTTTCCACGTTAAGACTTTGTAAAGTAATCAGGCAAGTTTTAATTCGCTAACATCACATCATCCTGAATGACCTTGTCAAAGGACATATTTCCATCTCTTACAAAATTGCAGCATAGATTGAGGTTTCACTGCAACTGCAAATGCAATTTGACTTTTACAAAGACTGTCATCAAAACTTTCAGGGATTACAATTACTTGTTATGCAAATTCATAATAAAGTACCTCTCATCAAAGAAAGCAGCAAGTGAGCAAGTAGTTGTGTTTCTCTACTTCATCACAATCATCAGGGAAACTAAGCTCTGGAAGATTCAGGGAGGAATGGGGGCAAACATTTTTTTGGACTATTAGAGCAATATAACTGCATTGTAATTTTTCCATATTTTGAATTTACAAAAGCTGATTACTTTTGTAGAAGATTCATCTTTGCTCTAAAAACAAAGTAGTGTTAGCTATGTATGAGACCAATAAATTGTAAGGATAAGACTGTGACATTTAAGGGCCTTGGATACATCAGCCTTGGTGATTTTGCAGATCCTTCCTGCCTCAAATTCCATAAAACAATTAGATAAATTGTAAGAGTGCTTAGACTCCTCAAGCTTGCCAGTCTTGGATAATTAATATGGAGAATTATTTTGGAATAAGATTCCATGAAGTCACACTCATCTTAGAATAACAACACACTTTTGCATTAAATTAAACTAATCCCATAATTCTTGTTCTAGAGTATGACTGCCTATGTAGGAAATTTATATCAAAGCAATTATTCAAACAAATAATTCCAAAATAGTTATTTTAGGACACTTGTATATGCAGACAAATCACTAATCTCTCTACCTGAATAAGGGGAAAATCTTGGACACAAGTTGTACCATCTTTAGCTCATTAATTTAAGGCAATTCCATTTAGCAGAAATGAACTCATCCTACTCCATCTTCAACTTGTCTCTAATTCACCTGGTGAGTACTTTGGAAATCACACGGTTATCTCCTAAGTGTCTTAGACATCTATTAGCATCATAATAAACAATAAAAAAATAATAGTAGTTTTTAAGAAAAAAAAATAAATCAGTGCATACAGTTTTCCAATCCCTCAATTTTAAGTGACATATTAAAAATAGTTCACAGCTGAAAACCCCATTTTGTTTTGATTCAGCTGTTTAAGTGACTGGAAGTGATAAGGGGAGGTATTAGTCCTTTAAAAAAATTACTGTCAGCATTTTTTTCAGCACTTTTAGTGTGAATGCTATGCATAGGTTCTTTGCAAGACTACTATAGCGTGATTTGCTAGCAAGTTCTAAAGCAATATGAATTAAAGTATAAAAATCTACCCAACTTACATTTTATCAGCAATTAAGAAAGTACTACAATATATAACTGGAAATGGTAGATCAGTCCTCAAGAGCAAAAATCTAAAGCTTTCTATCCAATTTGAAAACAATCTCTAATAACATCTGGTTCAGACAAGAAATGTGCTCAGCATGCAATAATCACTTCTCTAAGGCTTCTTTCACACAGACCTTCGTGTTGTTCACACTGACAAAAAAAGTAGTAATTTTGCAATGATGTTCATATCTGAATTTGACTAAGAATCAATTCCTAGAAGAGTACTGCTTTCCAATCAGAACTACAGTGTTACTTCCGATTAAAAACAAGTTTATTGAAGTAACACCAATACCTTGTTATCATGGACATTGTGCATGCCTAATTTCCATAAAGTGCTAAGAATTTAGGACGACTGAATATCATACCACAAAGGGAAAGAAAATAAGTCTAGCTTGTTAATGAAGGGTTTTGGGGTTGTAGGACCAGCAAAGAGGGACAGATTGTGTGAAACACAATATCATAGTTTCCGTTTCAGAATGCATGACATTCCAAACACTTATTTCTCCCCTCAAAACACAGTAACGGGAATTGCCTCAAACCCATACTTTATTAAATTCCATAAAAGCAGTGCTGGAAAAGCTATAAGTTTCAAAAGATGCAGAGGTGTTTCTCCCATTCTTTCCCCTCTAGCTCTAGAACAGGTATTTCAAAAAGATAACAATCTAAGCCAGTAATTAAAAAATGAAGCTAAATTTAGTGAGAGAGGAATGTTATTGGCAAAATAACTCCAGTGAATGAATGACCTGACCATAGGTGCTATCACAAGGTAAGAAACTAATTTTTGTGGACCTCTGCTCAATTATTGCGAGCTGGCACACGGTTGTCAGTTCTAAAGGTTAATGCAGTAATGAAAGATGACAATCTCTCCTAAATGATTACTGAATGCCCAAGCAGGTATTCACATTTTAAATTAAAGGTGCTCCAAGCAGCTTGAGGATATAAGGTTTGTCCCGAATCTCTACCACAACCTGTGTAGTGTTAACAGAGGCTCCACTACCCTCGTGTCACGTACAGCTCAGATGCCAAGATGACGTACAAGATTATGGCAAAGCTCTGAAGGCAATATTCTGTCCAAAACTGGGTCTGAAATTCACATCACCTGAAATGTTTAATTGAATCCATTGTGATTTTTCAGATGGCAAGACTTTCAGGTTCTTGCTTGTGCCTAATGTTGATCAGTGTTTCCTAGAATCTAATTTTAATTTTGTGAGATGTATTTGGGAAATGGGGAATTAAATTATAAATTAATAATCACAATTCCAATTCCCTTTAAAAAAAAAAACCTTTACGCAGGCCAATCTGAGCTCATGGATGGCTGTTGTATCTTTATCTAGAGAAAGGGACAGACCCAACACTGGAACATCCCGTATGCCCAAACAAATGCTCCATTAGACACCCATAAATTGCACACAAATATGCTACATGTGGTGGAGCTAATGGAGGAGAAGAGGGAGTAATACTCACTTATGCTGTGGGCAATCTCGAGCCCACTGAAGTCTCCATTATGCCATTCATAAATAAAAACATAATTAAGTGATAACTAGCATCAATGAACTAGAACTAGCAGGCTGTTCAGGCACACATTTCAACTAAATCTTCAGCCCTGCAAGCAACCATAACAGTGAAATAGCTGGCCATCAGCATCGGTTTAAAGCTGGCCATTCTCAGCTTTAAACAAAGCAGTGAGAATCTCGCATTCATAAGCATTCACATCTATAACATTTACTAAGTACCACCCAAGCAATTCATACAAGGCCAAGAATGACAACGATGATAATGTCTCCTTTTGGGGTGAAAGCGCTTTGTAATTAAGTAATGGATTAATCCTGCTTTGACCATTTCTTGCAAGACTTGAGTCATTTTTCAAATCATCTCTGCTGCTGAAATGCTGGAAAGCAAGTCTAAAGTTTAATTTCAAGGTTACTTTATATTAGCTTTAAGTGGGTGAGGAGGGGAAAGGTTTAATAAGTGAAAGAGCATAAAGACAATGTAATCACCATAGCCTTCTCCAAAAAAATAAACTGTTATAAACTTCTCAAGACGGCAGAAAATATGACACTCAGTAATGATAATCAGAGAATATGAAGTTTTATACAGAAGTAGTTTAACTTGTAACTTTTACTAAAGCCAAGACTTAGGAAAGAGTGAATCACAAGTTCTAGCTGGAAAGCACACAAAAGGGAGATGGTACATGGTCAGTGCTTGAGGATGAAGTTTCAGACAGTTAGTTTCGATCTTAAACAAGCTTTTTTGTCATGGCAGTCGGTGGTTGTAATATCCCCAATTGAATCACATCAAAGAGGAAAAAGGAAAATCTACTTTTTCCTGGACCCCTTCGTTGGCTTAAATTGCAGGTTTGTACTAATTTCATTGCAACAGAAGTGTCAAAGATGAATCTGCAGGGATGATATGTCCCACTATGTTCTGAGGGTATATTTAATCCCAAATCATAACTATAAATTTTTGTCTTTAATGATGCATAAAAAGTAATTATTAAATATCTTAATATGATGTAAGTCAAGCTTCTTCATGCCAGCATGACAAACATCCTGATGAAAGTAGGGAGTAGTATAAAAAGAGAATACTGTAATGCTGTTTCTCAGCTCTGTGTAAAATGACAAACTAGTAGTTACTGCTGAAAATAAGAAACATATAAACTTCTTTTTAATCTGTAAACAACTCCAAGAAGCTACAACCTCCATGTGAAGTTTTATATATTCATCAGAAAAAGAAAAAAAAAAAAAAAAGCAAAGTAAACCAGAAGAAAGTCAACTAAAGTATTCATATTTTAAGCATTTAGCACTGATTACAATTTTCGGTGCTAAGATTACATAAGTTATATGGTGCTCCTGTTAAGAGTTAAGAGTAAGCATTGTGAGCAAGAAAAAATTCCAATAAAGTGTTGCAGAGAGTGCAGTTGAATTCCCCTCTTGGAAACGGGAACAAATAAGTGTCCTAACCCCATTCAGGTTATGAGAAAGCAGAGACAGCAGTTTTCCTAGGTTTAAGTGCTAATGAGATTCTGATTTTTAAGAGCAGCACAGCATCATGTAAACACTGGGGCAAGAACAACAAATGAAACATGATGAAGTCCTGATAATTTTGAAGTCTCTTAGTCTTTTGTTGCCAGAGACAGGAAGATTCACAGAGAAAAGATCTTCTCCATAGAACACCAAACAGCATGCTTCACAAATGCTGAGATGTCTCTTGAAGGGCTGAGCTACTAAAATAGACCTGTTATTTACAGAAGTATAGCTTTTGTCATGATATTTCTCATTAGGGAGTGTTTACTGAAGTCCATGATAGCTATAAGACACGCTCAGGTGCACAGATGTGTCACCATCCTGACACAGAAGGAAAACTTTCTCATCATTAGAGCCTCATCTGCAGAGCTCCTTTCCTTATGGATGGTCATCGAGTCCCACTGTGACTCTCTTCAAGACTCATTAATCCCTTTCAAATCATTTGATGTGTAGCCATAACAAGTTTTTTTCAGCAACACACACACATAAATGTGTGGGTGGATGTCTGAAGTGGCAAAAAGCTACTGAAGCTGTGTCACTTGTCATAATTAAACAATTACCTGTCCAGAACTATTTTAGTTTTAATTTATAATATTTTTCAGCAACAGAAAAAGTTCTCTGCAGTCCCGGTTCTGGGAAAGAAAGAAATTCAGTATTACAATGAAACATCCCTAAAATGTTTCAAATTTGGAGGAGTACAAAATTAAGTAGTCTGAGTCTTTTTTAATAAAATTTTCAGACAAAAAGTTTGTGTAATACCTAGCCACAGTGGGAATTTTTGGTAGGAACACCCCCCCCCAAACAAAAGGTAAGGGAATGTAATGACATTTTATTACTCAAACTAAGATTAAACTATAACATTTTCACCGATTGTTCTTCATATCATTCATTACCACATTCTTTTTTCTTGAAATTAAAATATTCACACAATCAGAAATTAGTAGTATGATATTTAGTATCTGCCAAGCATTTACTGACTTCAGCACACAAGGGTTTCAATTCCCACCCATGAGAAAGAGATTAAGCCCAGGGTTAAACATAAAGTGAATTCCTACCAGCTGTCCTTTAAGCAAACTTGACAGCTTGAAAAATAGACAACTGACTTCAAAACATATCCAGTTCTCTGTTTTAAAATATTTTGTGTTTTAATTTTTTTTTTTATTCTTCATGTAGTTTAAGCAGCACAGTAGCAACCACTTTTTTCTTTTAAATATAATAATTATCAGTGTTATCCTTTTTATTGCTTTCTATTATGGCTTACACTTTTCCTTTTAAATACCAGAGGCTGATAGAGGACAATGAAACAATCAGGTTTTAAAAAGTCTACATTTCACTCAATATTATTTTTGTCATTCTGCTCCTAGGTCAAGGTCAGAGAGGGAAATACTGTTCACAGGCTCTCTTTCTAGTCTCAGTGGTTTCCCTAATGGAGTAATTAGAGTCAGTCAAGCCCGACTGCAACACCACACCAAATAGATGCATTTGTAGTCCCAGCTGGCAGAAAGGGCTCATTCGGGTCTGCTTTTGCTGGAAAAAGCTTCTTAAGTCCTTCCTTCACCAAACACAGCTCAAGGCTTACAGACAGAGAGGCTAGCTCTAGAAAAAAACACACATCCTTGAAAAATCCACATATATAGCCAATGTTATATCAAATGCTTTCCTCAAATCACTTAAAAAGGTTCTGTGGAAAATGATACGAAGGTAATACTTCCTGTAGAATGCATATAGCTTAGTTAGTTAATAATATTGCAAATTCAAACTCAAGTATTTTGAATTCAGCCTTAAGATTGCATCTTTATTACTTCAAGTCTGCTCAGAGGGAGAGATACATCAGGTATCACAAATTATGTTTTTTAAACCCCTCAATAAAACAATATGCAGTGGAGATGGGTTTTTCAGCAACAAAAGTATAAGGCTTTCATGGGAAAAATATGAGGAGAAACTGAGATGCCAACCAATCCCAGAACATGCACAACAGCTACCCTTCTGGTTCTCCTCTCAGAGGACAGCAATAACTAAGAGTATTCACAGCCTGAAAACTGAAGTTCTGCAGTCAATATATTAAACAATCTGAAAAAAGCACTAAAACCCCCAAATAATTATGGAGTGACAAAAATAATATTTGTATATAATTTTTAGCCAGATAATTATTTTTTAATTAATGAAATCTTCTACTTCATGGTTCTTCTTAACTGCAAATCCTTCACATGCACCCTAAAACTATATAGATATATACTATGTGAGTTTACATTAAAGGTGAAACAAGACATTTATCTTTATATTCCTGCATCTAAGATACCTTGCTATAAACATACCTTTATAATGCCTAGCATGTGATTAATAACACAGAAGAAAAGCACAAAAAACTCAGATCAGGTGGAAAAACTTGTAAGTTCAGGTTACAAACAATAGTTTTTCACTTTCTTCCTATTAGAAAATATACTAATTTTATTGTTATTTCACAAGACCTTCAAAGGCCATGCTACTCTTAAATATAGCAATCCTCCAACAAAATACTGTCCTTTTACTCTTAAGCCTTTATCTGGTAGCTGCAGATGATATCACATTCACTTTTTAAATAATATTTAAAAGGTCAAACCAATAAGGCATAGAAAATGTTTAACATCTTGTAAAATTCAAACAAGGCACTGCAGAAGCCACAGGGGGGTACTTGCTAAAATGATCGAGCACTTTTTAACATATTTATTCAATGATTACCAGGGGCACAATGTAATCCACTTCTAATGGAAACCCATGGGAGGGAAGAGCTCTGCTGAAAATTAATTTTAAAAGTCTTCAGACTTTCTTCCTTATCTATTTTCAAACCATAGGAAGGAGAAGATATAGTTCAGAATACACGTAAACTACAGTTTATTATAAATATGTCCAAGCTAGTTTTAAATTGCTTCAGGCAATAGGGACTTCTAGATGAGGGAGGTGACCAAGCTGGGAAGCACAGGGGTCCACAAGGCAGACAAACCCCATTGGTTTCGGGAGAATCTTGGGGCGTTTGGAGCACTATTGACAACATGGGTAGTTTCCCATACACAATAAACCTCTTGTTAGCTACTTACCCTAGCAACTCAGTCTCACTGGATGATTGCAACTTTATTCCGTATGCTATGACCTGATCATTGAAGAGGAGAAAACACAAACAGGATAAAGTGCTGATTTTTCCAGTTCTAACCAGCACAGTTTACCAATGCAAACCTTTAGTCAGCCTGTATCAGACACTGCTAAGGTGATCCAAACTACACGCAGAGATAACAGATAGATATTAAATTACAACCCTCTTTCTATTTGAGATTAAGTGTCTGCATTTTTTCCTTATGTCATAAATTTGTTTAGCTTAGAAAGGATCACAGGGGAGCATATAACCTGCTACTCAAAGGGTCTCAATGAAGTTGCTCAGGGCTTTATCCAGACCAGTATTTATGGTCTGCCATGCCAAGCTCTAAGTGTTCAGTCTACAACAACAGTCCCTGAAGCCATAAATTCCTATCAACATACATTCCCATGTGCATAAAGAGCATTAAACACATTGAAAAAAATCCAAAACCAACAGTAACTCAGAGGCACATTTTGAAGTCAGTACCTTCTACCCATGTAAGAAATACAGCTTCTAGTTCTTCTGAGAAGAAACTTTTAAATCTGATTTTTTTTTCTCCCTGCACAGGTAATTGCTGCAATCTATAAACCACTACATATGAAGTGGCAAACATTTCTCTGATCACACACAAGAGGGAGAAAGAACTGTGTTTTGTGAGAAGTTGCATCTTGCTGGAATGACACATAGGATGCTGAGCCTGCAGGAGATCTCCATGGGCCAGCAGATAGACACTCCAGGCCTGACAAGAGACAGCAGCCAAGCTCCTCTGTATTTTAAAGCTGATATAGATTTGCCCCACCAGAAGAACAACTTTTGGATGCCAAAGTTAGGGGACAGCTTCCAGGCAGGTTTTGACTGCCAAGCATTTTCCACCATGGTGGACTGAGCATTTGTTCAGATCCCTGTAATTCTTGGCATAAACTCAAATTTGAGGTACCAATTAGGAGGGTGCTTCACAGCACAATCATTCTCCCAGCATTAATTTGATTTAAACAAATGCCTAAGGTACTGCTCAGAAATGCATTGACTTTTATTGGTAAGATAAGAAAAGGAAGGCTTCACAACAACACAGTTATGTTCTTCATTGAGAACTTATACATAAAACCCTGGAGGAAAAACAAAAGAGAATAGTAGGAAAGAAAACTTTTAAAGCAAAATTTGACTTCCATTATTGCTGCCACATGAACAAAATTTCTAAGTACACCTCTATGCTTGATACACTAAGACTTTGGAATGCATGGGCACATATGCCTATAACACAGATACTTATGTAAGATATTTATGAAAATTTGTATGATATTTATACATGTGCTAAATTATGTTAATATATATTATATTCATGAGAATCTATATACTCAAATATATTCATGAGAATTTATGTACTCAAATACTGTTGCTATGGTTTACTAGCAAAGAGTTAACTTTTCTGTCCATCCTACAACAGCAGAGCTGCACTGCACTTGCTTTAGGGGAAAACTGTCTCCAGATAGATGGGTTTTAACCAGACTACTTTCTTAAAAATTCCTTCTAGCAGGGTATTTGAGAATTTCTCATGAGTAATATTTATCAATTTTTGCAGAGTCATCTCCCTGTTTCTGGAGTATCCTGCTCTGAGTTTGATTGATGGAGTTAATTATTGTGTCAGCATGATCTCTCAACAGCAATACAACTTTCTGCATAGCTTGTTGTTATCACAGGTATTGAGTTGGTATTGACAGTTTAAACACCAGCAAAAATGCAATTTTTATATCCTTAGAATGTTAAAATATAAGAAATCCCTCCTATTTATGGTTAATCTTTGAGACAAGTTCTCCTTCCACAGAGATCTTAAATATTGTATTTCTCATAAATTTTAAAACATACATATTTCCACCTTATTCAAAAAGCATCAGAAATCCCTTAATCATTGGGAGTTGGACTAGATGATCTCTACAGTCCCTTCCAACTCTAAAAAAATTCAGTGAAATTTACAGATTTGTCAGCTTGCCTACTGACTTAAACAGAATGCTCATGTGAGTGGATGCACTGTATGTAGAGTACATTGTGGATATTTAGTTCTGAAAACAAAGGTAGCCTGTGAATTTCTTATTCACTGAATGACAGATCCATTTTCTATTCTAGATGTCACCTTATTTCCCCTAGGATCCTCACTTCCATTCCTAGTGCGAATTCCACATCCTCTTGGGAGCTCCCTGGTGTGGTCAACACCACTAGTGTCACTAGCTGTAGCTACCAGCAAGGAGTATAAAAGCCATTGGGAAAAAAAAAAAAAAAAACCACACCAAACCAAACAGCTTTTCCCATTGCTTAAGACTTAACCAATGGACATTACAGGACAAAGACAGTGACCTGTGAAATTAAGGACCCACAATTAGTGGTGGTGATTAGTGATTTGCATCATTAGGTCAGAAGTTTAGAGGAAAATTGTGGGAAACAAAGTATGTTTCATTTTAGAGGTGCTGCTTCTGGGATCCAAATGAGTGATCAACATAAGTTTCATACATCATAGGTACAACCTGATCCAAGTATATCTAAACTAACTACAACTTTTATTTAAGAATCAATAATAAGTAACTTACATTTGTAGCTTTGCTGTGCAGCAGTTTTAATGTCTGAAGCTGAGTGTTTCTCTTAATTATGACATTTTTCTTGTATTTTAAGATGGGGGGGGGGCACTGGGGTTAATTCTTTTTTGCAAGATACCTCCAGAAGTGAACATCCAATGCCTATATGCAGACTAATCTCAATTTTTATATGTTTAAGTCAATGATGTTTACATAGGCCCCATACATTATAAGCAACTAAAAATGACCCAGTTTTTGAAATACAAAGTCTGTTCAATGCTATGGGCAAACACTTCCTTAAAACATATATGTAAAAATTTACTAAAGATATACAGAAGTGGTAGAAACAGATGAATATTTAGAATATTAATGAGAAGCTGTACTTCAATAATATTCCTTTTCTCCTTCCCTTTCACCACAAAATTTACAATAAAAACCTTTTGCTTGACAGGCTGCTAGATATGAAAGATAATACTAACAGCTACTTTGCCAAAAAAGAAAATATATCAGTGGAAGAGGTTTGAATCATAGAATCATAGAATCATCTGGGCCAGAAGGG
>BJBW01022050.1:0-21406 GCA_004320125.1 Scolopax mira
AGAATTTAGAAAGCAGTCTGTTCCATGGCTAATAGCATGTATCTATGTCAAGCAGCACAGCAGAGGGATCAAGTTCTGCAGCTCGCTCCCAGCGCCTCCCAAAACTGGCTGCTACAGGCTGGACTCATCTCTGGGAAAGCTAAATTAAATTCCCATTATTGGGAAACCATTAAGGTTGAGAATTAGCTGTGTGCTCCACAGATAGTGACAAACTGTTGGGGGAGAGGAATTAAAATAAAGAAAACATAACACTACCCCAAAGCTCTTTTCTTTTAAGAAAACTCTTTTCAAAGAGTTTTACAGCGAGGATCATTATTGTTATCTGAGTGAGCAGAGAGGCCAAGTTGCCTGGGCAAAGTCCCTTAAACACACCAGCAGCGAGACTCGGGAGGGTGTGCACGTTCCTGAAGTCATACCTTTGTTCTTTATTAATTAAAGAAACAGGTTCCCATTTCTTTACAGGGAACACACCAGCTTTGGAGAGTCCACAGACCAAAGTGCCCAACACCTACGGCTGGCATCAGGCTTCTGGGCTCCACACGATGCTGAGACAGCCCTTCTCCTCCAAGGTAGGATGGGGTCCAGCTAAAGAAGAGCTGCCCCGTAAATTAAGTACAGCTGGACAGAGTAAGCACCTCAGAAACAACCCCAGCACTACAGTCACACACATCAACACACAACACAACCGGCAGGCTTACTTGCTGGAATCCATTTCTGGCACTTCTCACAGTAATAGGACATCTCCTCCATCCAGGAGGCATCACCTTCGTCGCTGTTCAGAGAGTCCCCGCTCTGGTCGTGTGATAAGTCCACCGAAGCCTGGTCTTCAGACTCCACAATCAAGAGGGTCTCCCCTTCCACCTCACCCTCCTCCAAGCCCTCTGAGGTGGAGGTCCTGGTGGCTTCGTCATCATGGCGGCTCAGCAGCCCACTCATGTGGACATTATTAGCCATCCTAGATGGTGTTTGCATAACAAGGAGCAATTTCTCCCCACACTGACAAGCCCATCCACGCTGGTCAACGCACCAATGACAGAGGAAATTTCTTGTGTCCACCCTAGAACTTTTGGAACTGGGTGATAACCTACACAAAAGAACCAGTCTTTCACAGATGACCTGAAACACTTGCAAGTAGATAAGATCCCAAGGATCCTCCAGAGGTCTTTAATCAAACCTCTAACGACTCAGGGCTGTGCCTAGGACTGCTGGGACCCTTTTGCCATGAGTGCCTTGTCTCTTTCTTCCATAAGCTGCTTTGTCAAAGCAATCTGCTCTTCCAGCAGGCGAATATTCTCCTTCTTCTGATTTTGACGCTCGAGATCTCTGAGAACTCCACGGTGCAGCCTCTGGAAAAAACACAAGGGACGGGGTTTATCACAGCCTGTTGGATGCTGAATGTGATTGACCCCTCCAAGGGAAGGGTTACCCACCACACTGCCCCTGCAGGAGCTCTGCCACCACCTGTAGCCATGGCCACTTAACATGGTTTGAATCTAAAACTACAGGAGCTGGTATCTGATATCGATAAGCTAAGGACCCTTACACCAAAAAGCATTTTATTTGTATTCACTTAAGATGGGTGGGTTTACTAAGTGGCAAAGCAAATAAATGCTCTGCACACCTAACTCCCAGGCTGCACAGGATGGACATGATGTATAAAATCCTGTTTCTTTACCAAATCAAGCTAATCTCCCCCAAACTTCTCCTCTTCCTTGGAGAGAGTTGGGTGGCAAATTGGTTTTAAGAAAAACTGCTGTGTATCTTCACAGCAAGAGAACACACAAGAGAACACCTTGTAAACTCTTGTGGAACAGCTGACCAAGACCTACAGCCTACTTATCAAGGACTTGATTTTAAAAAAAACCCTTTTACCTAACACATTCATTATAAATAAAATCTGTAATGCAGACCAGCAGTTTTCCAACAGGTGGGTAAGCCCCTCCCAAAATGTACAAAGCTCTGTGAAAATCCCAGCTTCTCTTTTTTTCCTCCATTTGCTTTTCTAGAAGGTATTTTCCACTCTGACCATTATGCTGAAGGTTTAACCTTTACCTCTCAACAGGGAGGGATGCAAAATAAGTGAAGTCAAAAGTGGTGACATGGATTGGGATGGGGAAAAAGACAGGAGGGACTATCTGGGAACCAGCTGCCCTGCTCCAGGTGTGCAGGTCTGGGGGCAGGTGAGGAGCAGAGGGGTGATGAGATCAAGACACAGGATGAAGAAGATGGCAGGGCTGACTCTAACTCAGAAAGGAAACAGGGACCACACAAAGCATACGGTTCCTCAGCAACTTCAACCTACCAAACTTGTAGGTTGCCACCATCACCATCCTTCCAGCCCCATATTGCTTGTCCCACTCTGGGGTCAGCCAGTCCAAACAGCAAAAAAACAACTCTCTTTCTTTTTTTTTCTTTCACAAAGCAAGTCCTACTCTGCTGGTTTCACTTCCTGGGCTGGCTAACTGAAGACAGGCACCAGGGCAAAGGAGAAAGAACATGGGATGCACCATCCACTTTGGTGGTTTGGGTTGAACTCCCAAGGCAGGCAATTTGCTTTTAGATCTTCAGACACCTCATGAGAATTCAGAGCAATAGCCATGAGCTTATCAGGAAACGTGATACACCAGGACAGTGTTTTAGCCCAACTGAAGGTGAGAATCTTCAGCTGAAATCAAGCTCAGTTCAAGTGTTGCCCATCTGCCTGATTTACAAACTTATGCTCAGCTTGGACTCAGGAATGAGAAAGTTTCCCAGGTACCAAGGTTACCCACTGGATTCTGGAGATGTGAATACATTATTTAGGCTAATGGCAAAAAAAAAAATAAAAAGAAAAATAATTTAATTGACCTGTTTGAATAATACCAAAATGCACCTGGATATAATTTATTTGAAAGCTGACCCTGAAATCATTTTAGAAGTTTGTGCTTATTATTTGAAAAGTTCTCACAGGTTTTTATTCTTCATCTAGAATGCCAATAACTGCACATTTCAAAGGCAATTATTTCTCCTGACAAGTTTAAAATAGAAAGGTTTTGTTTAAGAAATAGTTCATCTTGTTAAGAAAATGCACAGACATATATGTCAGCCAATAATCAAAACTCTCTCTGGAAATTAATCTAATAAAACCCATTCCTTCCCATTGGCTTCAAACAACTGAACTCAGGTTACCAATTACTGTATCATTAAAGACAAAGTTAATAAACTTATTATTTCATTACTATTAGTAACAATAAAGGTGTGAGGAGACACAATGTAATAGAAGAATTACATCAAGAATGTGCTTCTTTTTCCTTCACAAAACACAGCTATTCTGCATTCTTCCAGATGGGGAATGCATTTACTTCAAAATGCACCATTTGCAAAGGACACCTTTGTAATTTGAGTATCATCGGTGATGAAGAGCTATGAAAAAGTTAATTTTCTCACCTTCCTCTGTTCTCAGAAGTCAGGCCAGCTTGGCTCCTGCATCGGTTTAGATAAACAAGTGCAAGCTCAAATCACTTTGTGCCTGGCATACTGATTTACAAGAGTCAAAAGTTTATTAATCTGTATAAAGATAAACCTGAAATAATGCCTACACAAGAACTGCAGAATAGCCACGTTGCGTATTTTCATTACATGATCTAAATAACTGGGTTCCTTAAGCCTGAAGCTGTTATTCCCTGAATTGAAGATGAAGAAACAGAAAGAGAAAAATCTCAGATTTCATTTATAAAAGATAATCTTTGAGCCCTAGTGCTTCTGAATAGCGAGTTAAACTGACTGCTGGGGAAAAAAAAAATAAAAAAGAATTGATCATTTTGGCTTTGTTTCTGAAGCAGCAGCATCTTGAGGAAAGCTAATATCCCCGCAAACATATACTCTGGCATGAAATCCAGCTTTTGGGGAGATCACTCCTAATTCTAGAGGGCTGGTTTGTGAACCCAACCCCATGTGTACAGGTTGGGCACCTCTGAAGTCACAAGGTCCCCACACAGAGTTCACAAGCTGTGCCTACACCTGGGTGTTAGGATGGAAACCAAAGCATAGACGCTGGTCCTGTCCCCCCCAACCTCCCCCCAAGAGGTTTTGTTGCTGACTCAACTTGATCCTTTGACCCCTCCATCTCTAGGACAGGCAGGAAAACCTGCCAGCAGCCTGATAGCAGTGATACTGGTACCCTCCACAGCGATGGCTTTGGATGGACACAATGGAATCAGCGATAGATTTGTGGAAAAATAAGTCAAAACAGCCCCGTGGGTAGAAAGCTGCCCACCTTTGTCTCATTTGGGAAATCTAGGGTCTTCTCGGGCAGAAGTCTGCAGCAGAGGCCTCGGGTGTAACCATCAAAGCACAAAACCATTATTTTATAAACCAAGCAACAGCTACAGCACAGAGCAAGAGGAACAGGCAAAGGGCAGCAAGTCCCCCTTTTCTTTCTGCTATCATTAGAAACACACGAAGCAAACAGAGGGCATTAACCATCAGCTCATTTGCTGATCAGCCGCTCCTCCTACTAGAGTGGCATTTCATACCCGGGCAGAATGCCCGCCCTAAACTTGCCAGTGTGCCCTTAATTAACCTGTGCTTTGCACAGGAGTTGTGGCGTGGCCTCTACATACCAGGGGACCTCACGGATCCCGGCCAGGTACTCAACCTCTAGTTTCACATTCCTTCTTCAGCCCCTTGCCCGAGGCACCACGTGCCCAGACCCTGCTCTGAAGGTGGCATTACTCATTTCCTTGAGGGTTGTTTTACGCCTGTTTTCTCTATAAAACACGAACGTTTTGTAAATGTTATTTTTATTTTCATAATCTATGGTATGAAGGAGAAACACGGGTCAAGGATTAAGGTCAAAACCCATCCATTAGGTTCAGGCTCCTCACTGAAACACCCAAGGGTGATTTTTTTTTTTTTTTCAGAGCTCACAGCGTCCTGCAGCTCCCATTTGTTTCCCGCAGTTCAGGATCACACAGCACGTGTTCCTGCCAGAGCTTGAGTGGCTCAAAGCGCGCACACTGAATTAGCTAGCAACCATCTGGAAAAATCTGAATTTAAGTGATCTACCCAGCATCCAGGTTGCCCAGAGAAGCTGTGCTGCCCCATCCCTGGAGGGGTTCAAGGCCAGGCTGGATGGGGCTCTGAGCAACCTGGTCTGGTGGGAGGTGTCCCTGCCCAGGGCAGGGGGGTTGGAATTCCATGATCTTTAAGGTCCCTTTCAACCCAAACCATTCTATGATTCTATGAATTTGAGTTATAAAGCTACTCTGGGAAAATCATCACAGATTAGAGTGCTGTGTACGATCCAGGAGTCAGAGAAAGAATCAGAAACCTTCAAAGATTAAAAAAATTAATCACCAGAGGCACAGATTAATATCAGTAATTTACAAATTATCTTCTAAAAGCATTAAAACCCAACAGCAAGCCAAGTTAATTTCTCTCCCAAGCTTTCTTCATTCTCTCTTTCCCCTTAACTTGCTTTCTCTCTTTCTTATAATGGTTTCTTAAAGTTCTAATCACAGAATCGTTGTGGTATCAGTCTACTGGAAGCATAATTTTGGCAATACTCCTTTTGAAGGACAATTTAATTAAATTAAAGTGTTAAATAGCAGAAGAAATTTAATTCTGTCTGATTTTGTTCTCTTTTGAATACTTAAACATATGCAATTATACATGAAAAAAAAATGAATTTATCAACACTGAAACCTCAGGATTCATCAATTAGATACTTTTCCAGTGCCTATAAAAGAAAAAACAGCCCTTTTAAAAATCCAGTCATGGGGGAAAAGTCATTTTTTCATACTGAAATGTGTAAGTGCCCTCTTCCTACCTGTAGTGTCAGACACTTTTAACAAAGAAAAGAATAAAAAAGGAAGAAAAAAAAAGATGGTTCTCAGAGACAGTTCACATTTCTAAAGGTGATGAAAAATTAAAAAAAAAAATCCCAAAGGCTGCATTAAGTTTGTTTTAACCAAATGACGATCAGCCTGGGAAAAATGAGAGGCTTCAGAAAGAAGATGGCATACTTACTGCTTGAGGCAGACAGTTCTTTTGGACTGGAGGACATTGGCTGAGCACACATCTGACAGAGACAGTCCCTCCCATTAAAGGTAACTCGATCACCTGGTGGAAATGGACGCCTGGAGAGTTAAAGAGAAAAATGTATTTTAGCAAAGGTTATGACAGAAATTTTCCTCTGTTCCCTATGCCTTGATTTTGCTGCCTTCCCCCAGTGCAATCAGTATTTTACAGAGATTCAGGCCAAATAGCTTCTGCCATGTGGCCTTGGCAAAGCTAGGCACTGGAAGAAATCCAGACGGTGGATGCAAGCAGAGCAGAGGTTAGACTTGCCTTGTATTTTGGTTTAAAAAAAGCTATCAAACATACTTTATCTTATAAATGGACGACAGTGAAATCCTCTTAGACACAACAGCTACATTTATGATGGTCTCAGCATGATGTTGAGAGTAGGAAATGGTACAGAAGAGAACTCAAAGGAAGAATCTGAATTGATCTTGAGGCTAATGAAGGAATATGGAGATAGCCTCTCGTAAATACACTCATTTAATCTGTATTCAGCAATGAAATATATGATTATATTACAGATGATGTAGTACTTTGTGAAAAAAAGAAATGGTATCCACATCCATTTGACTAGAGCTTTAAAATAGGGATCTCCATTACAGAACCACCACTATAATTGCTACCTGTGCAGATGGTGTTACGAGAAAGGGAAAGGCTGAATGCACTGTGGAAGCTTGAGATTATTTGCTGAATGCACCAAAATGTTAAGAACGTGAGTCAGGCAGAAGCTGACATTGCTGTTAATAATGTTTATTTGGTGTATAAAACAGAGGATGAACAACATTTTGTATGAGTATGTTATTAAAATGAGAAGGTTAGTAACTCTAAATCTTTAGTACGGAGTAGTAGCTCCAAAGATTTAGCTGCTGAGTACAGACTCCCCTACACCACACCTCATTCCAAATATGTGCTTATCAAATGAGCATTTGCTTGTTTCCACAAAAGAAAATGTTTAAGGCATTGTTCTAGTTTCCCTTCTACTGCCATTCCTTAGTGGGCCATAAATAAATCAGCAGCAAAACTGTGTTTCATGAATCTATTCCAATGACTCGTCTTCTGTTCATTCAGCATAAAAAGACTGATGTAAGTCTATGTACAGAAAATAGATGTCACATTTCATACTGTATCATCTACTTTCACACTATCCTTGGGAAATGAATCTGAAACATACACATCACATGATTACTAACATGCAGTAAATTCACACACTAAAACCAAATGGGAAAATGATCAAAATACTTCCAATAGAAAAGGTTTTGAAAAAATGGACCAGACTGTAGGATAAAGTAATTAAAATGTTCATCAGAGATAGCTATGAGAGATTAGGGTAGCACCTGGCAAGTCTGCCACACTAATGTCCTGATGCATTCTATGATGGCATCTCCAAGAAGGTACTATCTCAGAACACAGATTCTTGCCTTTCTTGTTCATGTCACCCTCCTGCCTTACGTTTCAGACCATTTGACTGCTGTCAGATTCTGACTTCTGTAGAACTCCACTGTCCTATTTCCCTCCAAGACTACAAAGGAACAGGCCTTGTTTTTTGGGTCCTCCCTCTCTATGAAATCTTTTCAAACCAAAGGCTTCCCAAAAAGAAATATCTGGAGACTTGTGTCTCATGGTGCTACCTTTCCACCTGTTTTCTTTGTGCTTCACATCATGTAAGTTGAAAGAGATGACTTACTTGCAAACAGTACAGGCAAAGCAGCTTGGATGGTAAGTTTTCCCCAGAGCTGTCACTACTTCTCCTTCCACAAACTCCCCACAGCCGTTGCAGCGGGTACCGTACATGCGCTGGTAATCCAAGGTGCAGAGATATTCCCCGTTCTTAATGAAAAAGCCTCCTTGTGCCAAGTCACAACCACACACTGAAAGGAAAAAAACCACACAGATAGGTTGGAAAAATATACCTACTAAGAATGTCAGGAACAATCCATGGTGCTGCCAATAAATGAGATGACTCTGGTTGTCTTGCTCCCTTCTATCAGATTTTCACTTTCTCCTCCTGTCTCTGTTTGCCTTGACATCCCAGGAGATGGTGGGTGTTCTCTGGCTACAAGAGAGCTTGTAATGAAGTAATGAAGACCCTCCTTGGAGGCATCTACATAATCATAACTTTCATGTGTGTGGTCCTTGCCAAGACTTCAGTTACCTCCAATCATCCAGTAATCATGTTACCAGAATTAGTTGTACCAATGCAATCTTTCTTTCACTTCTGGAACTGGAGATAAACAGAAGAAAATATATGATTCCATAAATAGGAGGGATTGCATGTCATACACTACATACATTATTCCTGTAAGCATGAACTTTATTTCAAGAAGCTTTCAAGGTGTTGCATCTTTTTAAACAATGAATATTTTAGAAACTTTTAGGGTTTAGATTAACTCCTCCAGTCTCCAGATAACACTGAGCTGCTGCACCATTGCTGCACTAGTACTTTTCATTTTGCTTTACAATGGATGATCTTTGAAATGTTCAGGTTGATTTTACAGTATTAATTTAGACATAAATACTAGGAGTAAGCTGCAGTAAAGAGACAATAAAGCATTATAAAAGCAGTCACATCTCCACTATATACATTTCATGATATATGCAGCCAAACTATACAACAGTTTATTGAATATTGAATCAAGCAAATAGTAATAAAGTGTAATCTCCCCCTTGTATTCCAAACAAATTAATGTCCATAGAATTACTATTACCTTTGAGTGCCCAACCTGCACTGCTCTTCTGTTAGTCTTTCATGTACTATAATCCATGTACTTCATGGATTAAAGTAAACAGTTTTCACCATTAAATGCTTATTCACCCAAATCAAAACACATCACAATCAGGTGCCTATTTTGCTGTAAGAAAATACTCATAAAGCTACACTGGTATTTTTGGTCAATACAGAAAAAAAGGAGCCCAGAACAAGCTATGTGAGATGGAAGACTGAATTTCTTCTGCTTCATCTCATTTTGAATAAAGGACTCGAATCTATCTAATGTCCCTCAGTAGTACCAAAAATACTACTTGCTTCATGTCAGCTTTTAAAAATTCTCTTTATTCACCTGAGAAAGAATAAATAGAAGCTGCAAGTTGAATTCTTAAACCAACATATACATATATATGTATATGACAGCTCCTGGGCATTTTGGTTTCAGGCACTCCTAGTGCTCCTCTGTATATTGCTGTGTGTGTGTAATTCAGTAAGAGAATCTACTCCTCACAGTGGTGTGGGATGCCAGCTTAACGAGCAAATGTCAGAAATATCCAATATCAGAAGTTCTGATTATTAAGGGAAAATAAATAAGCAGCATTTTTGGTCCCTGCAGTTACAGAGTCCTTGAAAAATTAAAATATGAAATACAGAAAAATTATCAGGGGAACTAGTTCCAACTCATTTCTCCACCACAAATTCCAAGCAGTGTTGAGCACAACATTCATTCTCTGCCCCCTTATAATGGGTTAATATCCTGTTAGCTACCCACCCTGAAAATTAATATCACAAGGTGTTTGGGGCAGGGATTGCAAACTCTATGTGTTTGCTTGTTGACAAGCCTTTAAAGTCTAATGAGTGTTACTGTAACAATAATTAATAGAATAACAATAAACAGAATGCACTAAAATGCAACTTGGAATTGAAGCAGTACCAGTGCTAGCATTTTTCTGCATCCCATTTCTGCATAGAACAGTGCGAATATGTCACGTGCAAACAAATTACATTTCATGGTGGCATTAAATCCACAAGCAGCCAAAACTCAATTATCAGTGATTTAGGAGATTGCAGAGAACTACTATTAAGGCTTTATTATAATGCTGCAAAATCCTTTAGACTGGTTTTCAGATACACCTACAGAAAAAAAAAACCTCACTTCCATTCTTCTGTTTTCTTCTACTGATTACCATTTTGTTTAAATTATTATTTTCAACCTAACAGTACAATACCTTGTAACCATTAGACAGAAAATACTGTGAGCTCTGCACCACATCCCTTCAGACTCTTCCTGAGTTGGGGACCATCTCCACTGCAGGTCCAGAGGCAAAACCTAAGCCTACTTACAATAGGGTTGCTTTTCTAAATTACTCTTGGTGGATCCTTACCATTAGATCATGGAGTAACCAAGAAATCTACTTTAATGCCTAAAAGTTGTTAGGCATTACACCAGTATTCAGACTGTTAGATGCCATGGTTATGCTGTATGAACTGGAAGATTGACATGGGGTGGTCAACAATAGATGCTTCAGAAACATCTATTAATTTCATAAATTTCATAAAGAGCTAAATTTCATAAAGAGCTATGGAATACTCTGTATCTATGCAAAGTTTTTTTCCTAACCTCCTTTAGTTTGTAATTCAGTTTGCAGCTTTAAGGTCCAAGTCTATATATTTCACTGTCAAGCTGACAGCCCTCAGCGTGCTGCTGGATCTGCCTGAGAAGGGGCATATATGAAATTGCTGGCTCTTTACTACAGTCCCCAGTTTTACCAATGAGACACCTTTTGAAAAACTCATTTAGTCATTAAGGCTCTTCACCTGCCGAGGCAACGGCTATAATAAGGTAGGATGATCAAAAGTAACTTTCAATGCAACCTCTGTTCTAGCTTCTTCTGAAATCCAGTTTCAAAGTATCTCACAGAGGTCTGTGGCAGATTATGGCTTGCAAAAAACACTACAAACTTGGAATGAAAGCATTCATGCACTCACAATTATTAAGCTCTATCCCTTTTGCATGGCCACAGGGATTCAAGCCTAGCGATGAACACAGGGGAGAAAATTATTTGGCAAGTCTTCAATTACTCTTATTAAAAAGAAGCTCCCTCCATTGCCCTTTTCTTTATGGGCAGTTTCCTTTCCACCCAAGCTCTCATTCTTTGTGTCAATAACTCAGAATTCGGAGTTTAATGCTCTCATACTGGCAAGTCATGAATTCAGGCACAAGCAGAACATGATGTGAACCACCAGCAGATCCATCTTCTTTGCCGTACTCACAGCAGGAAGCACACACCAATCTGTGAGAATTAAAGACAAATCCTGGCACCCCCACATGACAATGGATTTTTGCAGACGATTTAGCACATGTGCTCCCATCCTTAATCACAGCTTTAAGCTACATGGGCAAAACAAGGGTCACCCAGACTGATAACATCCATGATTGGAAAAATGCTGTTCCAGCAGGCTGCTTTCACTTTGAGTCAGAGATCAAATCAGAAAGGATGAGCCTGGCTGGATCTACACTTGGTGTACAATGTGGTGTGCAAACAAGCAAGGGATTTAAACAGCTTTTTTTTTATAATTTTTTCCTTTTTTGTAACTGTGCAGAAGTCATGGTTCTGACAACAAATCCCCTGAAGCTTCTACGTATCACCTTAGCACACATAGTTATGACCATTGTGGAAATACCACAGAAATGAAGGATGAATAGTGATTGTTTTTATTAAAAAGAAAGACCATCTGCCCAACATCATTCATGCCACAAACAGCAGAGGCAACGAAGAGGTACTTGCTGTGATTAGTCTGTGTGTGCAATAAATCCCAATAGTGTCATCTAGGTAATCACTGTGATAAAAATATCATGTCATCAAAGAAAAATGAATATCAAAATGACGACAGTTAATAAACATCAAATTATGATATTTTTATTTCTTCCCATGCTGATGGAAAGAATTAATTAGGGAGCCAATTGCAATGCACAAATCATGCTTGAGATGGCAAAAAGCAAGAGGTGTTCTGCAAACATCCATCCCATGGAAATACTTCCACAGGAGAGTAACATTTCCCCAAGAACTCTTCCTGCTTGATACAATGGAAGAAATTCCACTTTACATGCCCAGAACCTGCCTTCTGTAACAGGAGACAATAGTGAGCACTTCTGTCCCCTGAGGTACCACAAGCACAGAGACAAATAAATCAGCATTTTTCTTCAAATTAGAAAAAAAAAAAGAAAATCATTATCTTCGACAGCTCCTGGAGGAACTCAGCCTTTTTCTGAGTCTCTGTAAGAAAGATTTCATATTCTAAACAGACCATCCTGCCTCACTTGTGAATGGAATAAGCTGGAATACAGTCCTGCCTCACATGGTATGGAAAACACAGACCTACAAGGTTTTTCTCTCTGGAGCTAGTATTTTGCATCCTTGGAGCACAAGAAGATTGGATTGTCAGTGCTGCTGTCAGGTACTAAAGCTAGAGGGGGTGTGTGTGTGAGCCTGGGCTGTTACAGCAAAAGGCTGCTGTTCAAAGGCAGCCCAACGGTGACCTCCAAGGGACTCAGACCATTCTGGAGTCACTTCCAAGCTTTAACAGATATGAGGAAAACGAAGAGATCAGATTTCTTCAAAGTTCATAGAAGCAGCATTTGATCCTACTGAGCATTATGGAGGATTTCCATAGGGTTATGGGCAGCGAGAGCCGAAAATCCAGGTCCTAAGTAAAAATTGTTTCAACACTGAAGAAACAAAACCCACACAAGTAGACTCTATGAGCATGGGCTCTCAGTTTGCATAAGTGAATGCTATTCATTAAGAAAAGTCTAATATCTGCTTTGTCACCATTCATTAAACAAGGTGCAAATTCAATTTCCTGTTGGGGTTGTATTTCTTTCTTGTGTTTTTAAGCTTCATAGAATAATGGTGCTGTTCTCGAGCGGGGAAATATTCATACATTTATTTCTTAGGACATAATGGATTTCTTGTTTGAAGGAAGAAAGGAATTTGGCAAAGTTTCAGTTTATCATCTACATCTAAACAAATACACAGGAAAAATCTGTTTCTTTTTTTTTTTTGCCCGAGGGCTTAACAAATCCTGTATTGATGAAGGCAAGGTTCATGTTCTTATTAAAGTTTAAAGTTTTCACATTTCAAATGAAGTCATTCTCTGCCTTTGTTTTATTTCTCTTATCAATGCTTTTCTTGATGGCATAACCTCCATTTCCTTAAGTCATTTAAAGAATGAATGTACCTCAAAGTCTGACCAGAAGAGCCCATGAGAAGGGTAAATCTCAGAAGCCATGCTGCAGCACCACCACTGCAGAAACATTACAAAGCACCATTAAGAAATTGCATAGAGCTTTTTGCAAAAGCTGTAACTGAGATCCTGAAAACTGTTTGTCACACTCTTGTCACTGGATATTTTTTTTTGGCCATACACTGATGATCCAAGCTATTTGGAACTGTGTCCAGCATTCCCAATGGTTCTGGATTCTCTTCTTATTTCAACAGATTGGTGATACAAACAACCCTGGGAAGCCAAAAGAGCTTTATATATTTGAAATAAATACAGGTAATGTTAAGATCTGTTCCATTAGTCACCAGCTGGAAGAAAGGTTTGGCAGCTAAAATATCTCCCAAGCAAAAGATGAGATTACATTTCTCCCCTCTTCTCCTAAATGGTTCTGGGATCCTGATGAGAAGTATCCTCTAGCTTCCATCCAGGACCTTCTCCCCAAAAATAGATTATAAATAAGCAAGCCAAGGATTAAGTATAGAACAGAACAGAACCAAATCTGTTCCATAATCTCATCCATAGCTTTGTGAAACAAGCCAGGCAAACGAAGGATACATTGACAACAAACCCAAGCAACCTTCCAAATTCTCATAAGGATGCTCTGCCCCACTCATCAAACACCTGTAAAGCATCCTGCTGGCCCTCAACTTTCAAAGGCATCCAGTAGCTTATTAAAATCTGACGTGGCATCGGTCAGCATTCATCAACGTCAGCCAAGGAGTGCAATTCATTTCATTTCCAGCCAAATGGAATTTTCAGTCTCTCACTGAAAGAGACCTCAGGCCCAACCAAAGTAAGATCAGCGTCAACCAACTGTCATTAACAGCATTAAAACCTCAAGAGGGAAAGGATCCACTTTAGAATGGGATAAAATTGCTTGGGATTTCTTTTCTTGTCAACAACTAAAGCAAAAAATTAGCAATTCAGAAACAGAATGCAAACAGAAAAAAATTATTTGGAAAAGAAGATCCAAATAAAACAGGATAGTGCTATTGAAAACAAGCAGAGACAGAGCTCTCCCTGCTGCTTATGGGTTATGGAAAGGTTGGGATCATTGAGCAAGAAACCAGGGGATCTTACAGCAAACTTCCCCAGCCTTTACCCTGCACCTGAAGTGACCGAGAGGAACCACTGCAAGAAAAAGAACAGGTTCTGGCAGAGCAGCAAAGATTTGCAAATACAGAAATGGCAGTTACTCCCAGAGCTGCAACTGAGGCTGGTTTTCATACCCAGCTACCTGAACACATGAATTCGCATCTGAATCCCATTTCCTGCCACAGGAGAAATTTTAACCTCCAGTAACTTCCCAGGAACAGCAGAATCCCATCACTCCCTGGATTTTCTAAACTGTCCCAACCTGATTTTCTATTCCTAAACGTGTTCTCACTCATCCTCATAACGTCTCTCTGTGTACACAGACAACAGTGTGCTCCCCTTTTCACTTTTTCACTTGATTTCTGTACCAGTCTCTTCAGCAACAAGTACTTCTCCTCCATTTTCACCCTTAAAATCTCAATATACTCTTCCTTATTACCTTCCATGGGTCTTTCTACCATAGATAAAAGATGCAGAGTTGTAATCCTTCATGATGTTGAGTCAGATCCGAAAATCCTGACCATCCAAACCAGAATACTGTCTGTATTTCTGTCCTTTTTATTTGGATTTTGCTGATAGAGCATTTCATATTTTCCAATGTTTTATGTTTAAATGACAAGAAATGCCCTTTTCTTTAAATGAAAGCCAAGACACTCAGGTTTAGGAAAAAAAAATTAAAATACTCTTGAGAAAAATCAAAAGCCTTAATAACAATTTTAAATAACCAAGCTGAAAAGTGGAGTTCCACGCTGGCAAGCAGACCCATGGCATATTGAAAGAGAAATACGAGCCTGGAGAGCTTTTACATAAAGAAGGCTCTTTGGTTCAGTGATTCAGAGCTTCAAGGACCTTGTATAATTTCCTGATGCTCAGGAAGAAGCACGTTCTACCCACCAGTTACGTTACCGTGTCCAGAGATCAGTCTCTGAGAAGTATCTGTGAAAATGCAGAAATCTTTAAACTAGTGCACTGGATATCTGCTACAAAAATGTCTTTGTATTTAAACCTTCCATCCACAGCCATTGAACTATTAATAGCACTAACCACCCAACAGCCCGTTTGCAGCCTCCTGAAGGAATCTGATGACAGATCAAAGGTCGAAGAACTAATGATTTAAAACACATTCCACCCTGTTGATACAGTGTCTGCTTACGTGACCCTAACTTCTTCCCAGTCCTTCAAGGGAGGAAGATCCAGTTCCAAGTCAAAGATTACAAAGCATCCCAAAATCTAAACTTAGGAATCCTCCCCCTTCCCTCTCAAGCTCATTGAGCTACAGATGATGTAGCCTTGCAAAAGTCATCACATAAAAGAAACAGACCCATTCCTGGAACCTAAATATACCACAGAGGATTCTGTAAGTGGGCTTTCCTAAATAAGCTTGAAAAACATCTAAAGAGGAAACTTTAGATGAGGAAAATTAGCACATTTGCTCCATAATTAAGAAACTGCTTTATACCAATTTATACCAATGTTTTAATAGAAACTAAGAATTTCTCCTCCGTGGGATACTCTGGGTATGTGGAATGCTTTCTGTGTGCCAAGATTTGGCTTTGCCTTATAATTAGCAAGAATATTAGCTCATAATTGCCTTTTGATATCCAATATCACTATGGCATGTAAAACTTTAATACATAGTGAAACATTTTCATCTGGTATGGCCTAATCAAATTACAGACATTTATGCCACATACTGAGGACTAGAAAACTCTAGGACACTACTCTCATTCTCATGGCAGGATTATTTATTTATAATTACTTCTGTTAGTTTAGACTACCATATGGAAGCTAACTATGTTTTCCAATTTATATTTGACATCAAGAACAGGAACACTATTTACTATTTGAAATACTCCTACTGCAAATGCTACATCACCTTGTTAAGATAATGCAATCTATCTCTACATGTACCAAAATCAAGCTGTGCAAACTTTTACATTGTTACTATGAAAGCTTAAACCTTACACAATACACTGTATTGAAACCAGCATTTCCCTCTAAACCAGAAGATGAATCACAGGCTTAATAATAAAGTCGTCTTATAGCAATTTTGCTAGCCTCAAAGTTTCCCCTCCTAGTACATGCAAAAGGGTAAAATGAACTGTAACCAGCTGACAACGACAGAAAATTATCATTTGTATCAGATCACAATTTAAATTGATATACTAAAATCTCCACTCATGCACGTTGTAATTTAGGGCCCGATCCCCCACACATTTACATATGGAAAAGACACTGCAGTGAAAAGTCTCAGTTTTTCCAGAAAAGTTATTCATGTACATAGATGCTTACAAGAAAAACTTTTTACTTTTTAAGCTACTAATTCATTCTTGTCAATGTTAATGGTTATTAAAGACAAAAAAAACCAATGAGGGCTCCAGCTCAGTCCCTCCAAACTCCTCATCTAACCCTCCCTCCTCTCCCCCTGTTGCTTCCATGGCCTGGTAACCCTTAACAATCCAGGGTGGTAAGAATAGTGTACTCCTGGTAAAACAGAAATTAAACCTTATTAATTACAATTGGAGATAATGCAGAATCTAATTAAACTTGCACTTTTAACACACAACAGTGTATTTCCTTTGCAAGCTAAGTGACTTTGTTACGAAACAGCTCTGAATAGTGCTGCTGGAGCTGCCTCCTAATTGTCTCCTGTCCATCATTCCCCTGTTAACTCCAGCTTCGAGTCAGCTGCCGACTGCCTGGAATTCCTTGCCTATCGGCAGGCCAGTGGAGCTCATCTTCTCGAGGACAGGCCACACCATTTTCAGCATTTTGGGTTTTTATCAGCTTTTATCTGGAGACACAAATAGAATGATCCAGCTCTGCCAGGCAGCTAGGACAAAGCAGCTGGATTACACTTGGTTGTGAGCAGGCAGGGCGGAACAGCTAGCTGCACCTTATCACGGGGGTACGGGGACACGTCAATCGGTGGAGGTTTTACTTGCCATCTTTGTCAGGAAGCAGTTACCCTGTTCTGAGAAGGATTCCAGAGATGGACACAACACCCACAGCTACAGGGGAAGACGAATGTCTGATCACATTTCGTGACACATGTGCATGTCCTGAGCTGGCTGATGCAGCGTGGAGGCTTAACTCAGCGTGTTCCTGCAGCACAGCAGCCACCACTGACGCACGCCGAGCAACCACGGAGGGCTTATGTGTCTCTGACATAACCTAGGGAAGCAGGATTACAATCATATCAAATACACTTAACAGTATGATAGAAACACAAAGTTGAGAGCAGGGATGACAACCAAAAAAAAAAAAAAAAAGGAATCCCATACAGAAAAAAATAAGAACAGGTTCCTGCTGAAACCCTGCTACTACACAACTAGCTTGACAGCTTTATGAGGAAATGGATTTTTCTAGGTCTTCACTAGACTGTCAGACCAATCCCATCAGTAAAAGTTGAAATATTTTCAGCAAGTATGACAGTGGTCAGACAAGTATGCACTTGTGCAAGTTTTTCACACTGCAGATTTATGAGTTGAAGTCTCAAGAGCAAACTTTAGCGTAAAGAAAAGAAAAGGCTTCATCTACAGGTGGCTTGTTTGACTGACACATTCTGGTCCCAGTAAGAGGAGCTGTCTCCTCTGGGTAACAACAAACTCTATAAACTGAGGGGGACTAACTCCACCTCCTGTAGAGTTACAGTCATGTCAAATTAAAAATTAAAAACCTATTAGACTAAGAGGAAAAAAATGCTTACTTGAACATCTGTGTCCCACCATACAGTCAGACAACATGCAATATAAGTAAATAACTATATGGTTTAAACAGAATTGCATTTACTTAAATACGAGGGACCAACAATAAACAAGCAGCTCAGGTATAAGATTCAAAACAGGACTTGAAGCAACCACCCACCCTCCTCTCTTTCCTCTCAGTGAAAGACAACCGAATGCAAAAAAGATGACATTTTCTTGCCAGCAAACACAACTAATAAGGAACAGAGTGAATGAACTGCAAGAGAAAATTCTCTAAGATTCAGCCCTGGCCCTCTCAGGATATGCAGATACTACAAATAGGCAGAAGCCAAACTGTCACCTCTCTCTCCTAAACAATAAGCAAACACATACAGCCAGCCACTTTCCCCAAGGTTTCCTTAAGAAGCTAACGATAAAAATCATAGTTTCACTTCTAACAGAGAGAGCTATTTCTATGGCTCTCCTTTCTCTGGTCGTCATGCAAGCAGTCATGAGGTCAATAATATTACAGAATATTAAACTGTCACCAGCTTGGAAATATCTCCATAAACAGAAGTTTATGAGTTTAGATACTGCCCTAGGGGATGGAAAAAAATAGTTAAAAAACCCCACAACCTAGTAAACCCAGCCTTACAACAGAACAATCAAAGCACCAAAGAAGTGTATGAGTAAGTAACTAAAAAACAAGAAGAAATTAGACACCCCCAAAACAAGCAAGATTAATCTCATGCAGAAGAACAATTCCAGAGCCCAGTTCCATCTGCCACCTTGCTTTATCAGGAGGTCCGAGGCACGCTGTTTGCCATCTGGCCTGAATCACCACTCTCCTTCATGACTGGAATGCTCTCAGCTGGCCTGCTGCTGGAAATACCCTAAATCCAGTGTATTCGCTAAATTGAGATCACTGCTCACTACAGGTAGAAACAGCAAAAGAAACAACTTGTTGCCGTTTTTTAACTGCTTGGGGATTATATAGCATCAAGTACCACTTGAAATACAGCAACTGTAATACAGAAAGATGCACAAAGTGTTTCTCTCTGCCTTCCATGACAGGCTGATACCATTCCAGTTTGATGCAGATGAAAGACTCAATATCAAGGACAAAGTTAGGTATTTTTTGAGCTATCTAGCTCTACTTAACAAAAAGCCACAGGTAAAACAAACATGGTATTTTTTAGATACTATACTAGACATTCATTTTTCAACGTGCAAATAACTGAAGTGACTTTTTAAAAAAACCTTAGTAGAATAGGAACACAAATATTTCTAGTTTCTGCTATTCCACATCTATTTAGGAAGCAGAAGGACAGAACGGTAGCAATCACACTACTATACTATTCCACCCACATTTGGAACATGAGAAACATAACTGAAACTCAGGGAGTGGGCTAGAGGCACTTTTCAAAATTTGGGTTTGCAGTACATACTAGATACAGAATTACAAAGAAGATAATTGAGGGTTAAAGGAAGTGAAAAACTCTGTAGTATAGATTCCGCTACTCTGTTTTAGTTACTTGGTTACTCTGATTTACTCCATCACCTTTCTCCATGTTCACCACCAACTCCGCCATGTTCACCTCAAGCCTGAAGCCCTTTCATGCCATGCCAGGACAGAACGTGGCAGGCACTGGTTATACAGGAGCAACCCTTCCCTTGTTTCACATAGGCCTATATATTTCTCCATATTCTCAGCTTTCATCCTACATACTGCAATGAGAGAGTTAGTTATTTCAGCCAACTCAACACTGTTGTCCATTAAACATAAACTGTATGAGGGAGTCAGGATTGCCTCCTCCTTCAGAACACCCATCCTCAAAGGGGATAACTTCACAAAGAGTAGCTTTACAATTACTTAATGCTTCATTAAACCTCCACTTTGTGAAAAACCACAGCAAGTCTTTGTTGCGGTCACAGAGGGCTCAGTGGCATGAGCGGGAGGTGCTGAGAGCCCCACAACCCAAAGCCATAGAACCCTCACAGAACTGGAACTGGCTAGAGGCCTCTCCTGACAGTGACAAAGCTCTGCAGGAACCCAGCTGTCTGACATGTGGCTCCCTTAGAGCTTTTATGCAAATATAAATACAAATATAGAAATATAGAGTTACTTACATCTTGAAGGTGAGGCTCAGAGCGGAGGCCCCGGTATAAGGCAGGGAGAAAGAGTGGGAGAGACTCACAGAGTGAAGGCCCGTAAGATTATGAGGCCCAGGCTGAAAGGAGCAGGCACAGAAAATGGCTGCCCACAGAGAAGGAGGCCCAGTGAGAGGGGAGAGAGTTACATAGTGGAAGACCCATGAGCATGTGTGTGGGGAGACCCATTGGGGAGGAAGCAGGGGAAAGCAGAGCCCAAAAAGAAGAGGACTCCTGAAAACATGGGAAGCCAATAAAGAAGTGGGAGGCTCACACTGTGGAGGCTTGTAGAAAGTTGTGGTGGCCCAAAATGGTTGAATGTCCCCCAAAAATTGTGAGGCTCAGATACTCAAAGCACTCAGAGGCTGAGAACAAGAGACTCAACAGGGCCCAGAGTAAGCAGTAGGCTCACAAACGGAGCCCCCACATGAATGTGGGTCCAAAAAAGGGGAGGCCTCCATAGAAGGAGTCGTCCCAAAAAATCCCAGCCAATGGAAGGGGAGGCCCAGAGAATCAGGAAGCCCCAAAAGCAAGGGAAACCAAGCGAGGGGAAGCCGGAAAGGGAGGGAGGCTCACACAGAGCAGCCTGAAGCAGTGGGAGGCTCAGAGGACAAGGTCCCACAGAGGCTGAGACCTAGAAACAGGAAGGCCCACAGTGGGTAGGAGTCCCAAAGGAAAGAGGTGCCCAGAAAATTCCGGCCCACAGTGAGGGAGGCCCAGAGAGTGGAGACTCAGCCAGAGGAAGCCGAGGTCCAGCCCCACAGTCTGAAGGCCCACTGAAAGGGAGGCCCCCAGCAAGTGTGTGCATGTGTATGTACAGATATGTACATGTATATGTTGTGTGTGTAGGCACACATATTGCTATTTCTTGAGCTTAGGCAAAATCCAGCCACAAGAAAAGCAAGTAAAGGAACTTTTTTTGGCCACTGAGTTTAAAATCTCCACCCCGTTTTTTCCCAAGGGTCACAGAGTCAGGATGCTAGAGGTATCCTTTGTGTCTGGCTCCCTTCCCTTCCACACAGCTCCCTCACTGAAGGCATGTCCCCTAAAATCTGTGACTAAGCCCTCCCTCACCCCAGGCCATAGCCCCCAGTGACCGCCCTGCATGTTCCTCTTGCTTGTCAGTATCCATCAAGGACATTTTTTGGTGGCCTTTTTTGAATGCAGGTACTTACCTTCAGTAATCAAGTCAGTCAAAAGGAGCTTAATTTTCATAACTATCCCTAATGAAAGGCAGTGGTTGCCATTAAAAATTTTTTAAAAATAATCCAGATTTACACAAATCCTTGAAAAAGCACTTAGAACAAAAACTACAAAAAGACAGAATTTTCCTAAGTATTCTTATGCTAAATTTCCTTTCAGCACATTACACTATACGATCTCCTGGAGATTCTTGGAGTGCGTGGAAGACAACTTCCTA